>KQ993148.1:48045-82455 GCA_001598015.1 Dorcoceras hygrometricum | reverse complement strand
AGTCTCAATGACGTTTCGAGTCGTGAGGACTAATCAGTCAAGACAAGACCTCGGACTTGTCCACTCGACAAATGGTAACCACTTGGAAAGTCCGAAGGAGGGTAGTTCGATAGATCACCAGGTCCTATCTGCATAAGAACATCACAATGCTCCCTACCAATGAAACGTGGTACTTCGCATCGCAGATACTAGTCTCCTCGGGCGGCCTTATCCTTATTTTGACGGCCCAATCGACTAGGAACAGTTCAGAATACACAGTGACTATTAGATGTGTTTCATGATAGCCGTCATACCCACTATCACATCTAACATACACTTGAGTGCATTCTAGGTCTTTACTCAACGCAATTGTAAATCATTATACACACAATGAAAGTAAAGAATGCCATATGGATAAATGCGAATATTATATATAAAGATTGTCATATACAAGAGTCTATAAACCCACACGCCACAAGTTGGCTAGTTGGGCATCTATTCTAACAGAAACGACGGCAATCGGCGAATGAAAATCATGGTGAACAGTACTCTAGGGTTCGCGAAAAAAGAAAGAAAGTCGGGAGGATATTTTGCTAAGTATGGAGTCTCAACTAATGAAACAAAGACCAAGTCCTGCTTCTTATATAAACACGAGAAATCTGCTAAAATAAATCACCGCCATAAACAGATCTCTCAAGCAACCAACGCATGCACTAGACAATGCTCAGCAACGAAACGACGTCGCGCAACCATGGAAGAAGTCTGAACACTATAGAAAAACGCTGGAGAAATCTGAATTATTAAACCATCGCAATACTCGAATTCCACTAAAAAAACAGATCTTACACATGCGCTACACATATATATCAACCAAACCAGATTCCACAACCACACGTGCTAACAACATTCGAAACCCCAAAACGACGTCACTTCAATACCACGAAGAAGTCTGGAGAATAAAAGCGCTAAAGTTGGAACACGCTACACAAAATACAACAATCGCTACAGGAGAGTTGACCAGCGTTGACGTCTGGATGCTAACTCCCGCGAACCAGATCTCTCCAACAAGCGCTAAACCAGTGATCAACTCCAAAACGACGTCGCACAACACCATGGTGAAGTCTGGACGCTAATAACAAACACTGGAGAGATCTGAAACACTAAGCGCTAAACGCTGCGTTGCAAAACAGATCTCACAAACACGCCCAGCCTAAACGAAAGCGTATTCACTTATCTAAACGATGTCGTATCCACCCCAATACAAAAACACGTGGAGACTAGATCTCTACACACTAACTCAACGGATCTCTCCTACTCACAAGACAACCGGATATCAAAAAACTACGACGTATCCACATCGCGCTACAGGAACTTTGACTAGAGTTGACATCTGGTGAACAAACAACCCAGATTTCACCTACGTCACCTGCTCCTGCGAAACGGCGTCGTTAAAACTAATTCAAAATGTGCCGTATCCAACTCGATACAAACACGCTAAGGCAAAGTCTGAACAATTAAAACGCGCTAGCAGATCTCTCGCACAACGCTAGGCCTGAACGACGTCATACAAACTCCTAAGCTACAAAACGCGCTGCGAACAGTAATACATCTACAAGAGCAGATGTCTCGATACAAAACATATCTCTTCTTCAAAACACAATTTCACACTAAACAGATTTCTAACTTAAAAATACCAAAATTCCCAGAATTGCTCCCAATATGAAATCTGACCCCAAAAACACATTCGAAGCCTTCCAACTGAAAGCTGGACCACCAGATTTGTCCATGTACAAATCTGAATTCTTAAAATTCGATTAATTCCACAAATTAATCATATCTAAATTTCCAGATCTCACAGAACATCCCAAGAATGTTTCAGAGATTCGTAGCTTTTTGGGATTGGCTAGCTATTATCGCCGCTTCAATGAGGGATTCTCTGGTATAGCTAAGCCTATGACGAAGTTGACCCAGAAAGACAAGAGATTTGTTTGCACGGATCAATGCGAGAACAGTTTCCAATTGCTCAAAGAGAAGCTAACTTCAGCACCTGTGTTGGCTTTTCCTTCAGGTTCCGGTGGTTTTGTGGTTTGTTCGGATGCTTCGTGATAGGATCAATATGGATCGAAAAACAGCCTTAGGAGTTCAGAAGGGGGGGTTGAATGAACTCCATTGTATTTTTAAATTTTCGAAACCTTAAAACGATTTTTACAAGCTCCTCGCTTAAATTAAATCTGTGTTACCAGATTGAAGGTATCTCAGTCAAAATGCTGATCTCTCGACTAACAATAAATGTGCGGAATAATTCGATAATCAGTGAACAGTGATAAACTGAAAATAAATGCAATTAGTAAAAGTGCAAGGTCAAGAGATTTGTTTGTGGAAGTTCGGATATCAAATCCTACGTCTCCCCTTCTTCCTTTTTAGGAAGGTTCCACTAGAAGGTTTTGATGAGTACAGACACTGTAAACACCCAATCATCGAGCCTCACTCCAGGTGAACTCCTAGCAACTCCAATCAACAAGCAGACGCAGCTCCTGTTTACAAACACTTTGATTTTCTCAAACGGCTTTATGTAGCACGTTTGTTACAGACTCAATCTAGAATAGTGAAATACAATATGTTGAGTGCTGTAAATCTTCTGGTTTCTATACTAAGAAGCTCGATTCACAAAAAGTGAACCAGAAGATGATATCTCGAAGATTAAGCTATTAAGAACAACTAAGAAACTGTTCTTCGAGATTGAAAGCACTGGAACTTCAAATAATTTTTGCAGTGTAAATTTCCAGTAACTATGTGAGCTTTTGAAAGATAGCGTCAAGTAGGTAATAAGCTCGAGAACGATGAAGACGTAGAATAGGCGAGGAAAGGATAATTGGCAGAGAGCTTCTCAATTTGAATTATTCAGCCTTTTATACCCTTTGATCTCAACGGTCATTAAATTTCGCCTAAGGAAACAAAGTCCCTTTTTGAATATATGTTCATCGTACAACCGTATATCCTGCTCCACAAAATGGTAATCTGCACTTCATCAGGGCCAAATTGTTGTATATCCATATGTGAGCAAACATCGTATAACGTCCTCTGTATACTGCATACAATCACCCAAAATAGCTCTGACGTTGTCTCCTTAATTCCAGGCATTTGTACGATCCAATCGCAACCATTGAATCTTTCCAATTTAAATATATGTGTATCGTTTGAAGCTGTTCGTTCCTTACGCCTGAAAGTTCTTTCCGTTAAAATAGTTCTTTCTCCCTTGCAATAAGTCGCTATATCGCCGCTGCTTGTGTATCCAAAGCTGTCACAACTGAATATATAGAGATAACTGAGTACTTGCAAAAACTGAATGCAAAAACTGATACTATTCCGATATCTGAAAGCTCTGTTATACAAATATCCCAAAATCTGAATTTATCACTTCTGATGTCAAAGCAACTTTATCCAAAAAATTGAATACATTCACTTCTGAGGTACTGAGATCTGAGGTAACTGAAATACTCGAAATTGAACCACAATCTGTTACTCAAGACAGAATACACTATGCTTCTAACACCAGATTTTCCACTGTAGCTTCAAGTCTGAAGAACTATTCCCGAATGGTCAACTCAGAAGTCAATGCTTAGCTCAGAATCTTTCGAGACTTAGAAATATTCAATCCACTTATATGACGTCATGACTTCTGAACTATTCAATATACTGAGATGACGTCACGACTTCTGAAATCTTCTGCGAAAGCTTAAAGTCATTTCTTGGTCTTATTTTGTTATCGCCAAAACTAATAAATTTTATCTTAACAATTTCCCCCTTTTTGGTGATGACAAAACTTAGCAGTCTTACGACTTAATAAGATATAAGAAAACTCGATGTCGTGCTGAAATTTTATAACTCATTAACTGAACAATGTACAAAAGATTTGTACAACAAAAACTGAAAAGAAAACTTAAAACTAATTCTTTCCATACAGCCACCATTCAGAATTCTTTTTATAAGGTCCATAAGGTTCAGCACCAGTACCAGATCCACCATCACCACTGCTCGATCGCCTTTTCGAAGAACCCCTTCTATCATCTCTTCTACTACTTCCACCAGAACCACTACCTCTGCTCGCACTTCCCCCACTGGGTCTATTCTGATCATCTGGAGGCGGCTGAGGACGGCGGCTGCTACTCTCTTCCCCCTTTTTGTCATTACCACCACGATTTATGTAATCAACAAGTTCTCCCAATTGAGTGGTAAGATTATTGTAGTTCTCCTATGCCTGAGCACGGAAATCCAGTAACTGATGGAAGAAAGTATCCTTAGTGTCCTGAACATCCTTTTGAACATCATTTAAGCCTATGGCCACGACCGCCACATGAGTAATGATCCTCTTCTGAGACATAAGAAAATCTAGTGATGGGAGGGTCTTTTGATCGTGAATCTCTTGGCGAATACTGTTAAGTATCACCATATAGGCCCTATCCTGTTGATCAAAACGGTCTGAAAACTGCTTCTCAAGGTCTCGAATATGCATCAGAAGTATGTCCTTGAGTTTTTCCATATCATCCTTTCGCCTGATTTGCTCAAATTGGACTTGATCAATCGATGAGCGTAGTTGAGAAAAAGATGCTGCGATGTCTGTTGTAGTAGGAGTGCATCAGAAGTATGTCCTTGAGTTTTTCCATATCATCCTTTGCCTGATTTGCTCAAATTGGACTTGATCAATCGATGAGCGTAGTTGAGAAAAGATGCTGCGATGTCTGTTGTAGTAGGAGTGGCAGTAGAAGGAAAGATAGGCTGGTCATTAGCTGAGTCTTCTTCCGTAGGAATGTCATTGGCATTGAAGTGCAAAGAAGTATAAGCGGAGGTAGGTGGAGAATCTGGATGTTGATCTATATCCATCTGTACAATCGGATCCTCCTGTGTACTGGTGTCTGTTATAAGGAAACTTGGTGTTCTCTGTACAACGGTATCAAGAATATTAGCATCCCTCAGAACTGGTCTGACCGGAATGAGAACTGAAAGAAAATTGCTAATATCAACTGAATGCAAACCCCCGAATAAGTTATATCTGACAAAAGCTGTGCAAAGTTGGTACCATACCCAAGATGTGACAGTCGGCCTTCGAAAACCAAAAACTTGAGCGGGTTCAACAACAGTTAGAGCTCGGCAAAAATTGAGAGAACCAACTGGCAGGAGTGTTCCAGAAACAAAAAATTCGGCAGCTTATAGACAAACATCTGCCCATCTCTTTTTGAGCAGCTTAAAGAATTCACTAACAGTGGGAAGAGTATCTACATGAGAAAATTGCGGCAAAACTTCATTACAAACAACTTTCCTGGGTAACGGCTTCCAGTAGTCAGCACATGGCTCAATCACCCAAGAGTCATTGACACAGATCATTGTCCTTATCCAGCAAGAGGATTTGATGTTTGTGTTTGATAGGGCGATGACAGCGCCACGATCACGACTCTTTCCTTCAAAAATTTTAGAGCAACACGTCTTCTCCCACCTAAGACCGTGTGCCTGTGTCTGCGTCTTCAGCTCTTCTAACACAAACAAATGAAGATCCGACAGTTTGTCCAAAACTTGGAGATCTATAGCAGAAGAAGGTGTACCAGAGACAAAATTTGATTGACGAGTCTCCAAAAACTTCCTAAGAAGAAACTCTCTGTACTTGGTAAGAATATACGTGCGCCTTTGAAGTGCGACCTTGGTTGAGTCAGTTTCAGCCCAAGTCAAAACTAGTTCCTCCTTGGCGTAGATCTCTTCCAACTTCAAGGCCGCCAACTTCTTAAAATTGAAAGAATTGAAAAATATATCTACTTCATCGATGACCTGTTCTCTCAACTGTACAAGTAAATCGATATCTGCACAAATTAAGGCAAAAATTTCTTTGGTCATGTTCCCTTTTATTGGATCCTTTTCGTGAAGGGGCGCCTTCCCCTTCTCAACAGTAGAAATCTTAGGAAGACTGGCCTTGTACCAGTCCCCTTCATTTACGTCCCTGAATTGAATACTCTTGCCCAACTGAATTTTCGTTACTTCCCTAGTGGTTGAAGGTAATGAGCAACCAGCTGGAATTGTTGACAAAAATTTCCTCGAGAGTCATAGACTCATCATCAGTTCTTCTCTCTTCATCGGGATCATTTTCTACACCAATCATGCGGTCAGCTTCAGTGGTAACCAACTGAAAATCACCAGAAATAAAATCATCAGAAGTCTGTATCGTTGGTCCCCCAACAACCGTTTCACCTGTATCTCCCATATCGGTCTCCAAGTGTGCGGTATCTTCAAGAATCTGCTTGATAATGGAATCCACATCATCCCCAGACGTCTCTTTCTCTTTTTCCACAAAGGTCTCCACAGTTGGTTCGTTCACCACAACATCAGCAGTTGGTTCTTCTCTTTGTTTTTCAACATCTGTCTCTTCCTCCGCAATCTCATCAGCAGATCCTGCGGGCAATATCAACTTCCTCTTTGGCGCTTTTCGTTTGGGCTTAGGAGGTGCAGCGGTGATAGGTTTAATAACTTGAAGTGGTACAGCCTCCTGTGCCACTGAAACTAGATCCAGGTTTTCGTTTTAAGGAGTTGCTTTCCCCTTCATTTTCCACTTTTTCTTCACAACCAGTTCAACCACAGCAGTAGCAGGCCTCTTCTTGGACACAGCCCTTTTTACAGGTGTCTTCTTCACTCGGGATGCATCTCCCACATCCTCCACATCCTTAACAGAAATCTTGTCGTTGATAGAAATATACCTGCCAACAGTTCTGGCAATCAAAATTTGTACAGCGTAGCCCCTGGCTTGCCTAGACCCAGGCGTCACCATGTCTTTGAAAATGTTAAACAACAACCTGCCCCAATTGATTTGGACTCCTCCATTGATCGCGGTCATCATTAGGAATCGTTCATGAGTAACAGCGTCGAACGACCCGGCTTTCACAGTTACTGTTTTGCCAGAATGTCACTTAGTAGCCTGAACTCAATCTTCAACTCGCGCTTCTTGCAGGAAGTTGTCAACTGATCACCAGTAAATGAAAACTCACTCCTTGCGTCAAAAACTAAATCCTTCGGTGCCTCATTCATGTATGTCAATCCTTCCAACGGCAACTGAAAAGACCTTGCAAACACTTCCTCGGAGATTTCCACTGATTTCCCTTGAACTGTACTGATAACTTTACCATCCCTTACTGTCAGGACTCGTGCTCACATGAGAGACAAAACACGCAAAAACATGCGGAAGCTACTAAAAAGCGGGTAAAATTTTTTGCTTTTCGACTGACAGAAAGATAACATAATTTAAAATAGTGCAATACTAAAAATATATCCCAGTTTAAACCGACAAAGGGCTAATTGCCACAATAAACCAGTATAGCATACGCATGCATCAAGCACCTGACAACAACCACAACTGAATACAACAGAAGCACGGACAGACTACTAGCTATATATATAATCCCAGTTTAAACCGACAAAGGGCTAATTGCCACAATAAACCAGTATAGCATACGCATGCATCAAGCACCTGACAACAACCACAACTGAATACAACAGAAGCACGGACAGACTACTAGCTATATAAAACATAAGCATCACCCGGGACATCCCACCCGCAGTTATACCAGTGCATATAAATACTATACATAACTGAGACACTCTATCCACCTCCTGGGGCACCACCAGCTGGGTTAAAACCACGACCAGCTGTAAAACCTGGAATACCTGAAAACAAACACAGGCAACAAACAAACCAAGCCCCAGAGGTACATGGGGTCAAACCCCAGTACGGAGAGCAAGTATAAATCAGCAATGAACATCAAAGATAAAATGCAGATGCTATGCATGAAGAACGGGACAACAGCCGAAGGCTACAACCGAAGAAGGGTGCCAAGGATCATCAAGCACAGCTCAACGGGATCTGTAATGAATGGTGGCCACTGGTGTGTGTACAAGCATACGGGAATTACCCGCTCATATTTACACCACACCCGAATAACAGATGCATCAAACAGCTCAACCTGCCATTGCCCAACTCATGAACTGTGGTAGTTAACGACTCGACGCATGAGGGCTAACAGATCCCAGCAGGGAGTTGAGAGTGCGGTATTGCCTCTCGCCCTCGCATCCTGGTAAGAAAACAGAGCAACAACAACAAGGCATGGCTGCAACAACTTAATGGAATATGCGTGTATGCAACAGCTAACAAAACAGATAGCATAAAACATATGCAACATCAATCATACACGGAAATTCACACAACAGCAACCTCACAAATTATCCAAGCCATAACAACCTCGCTGAATTACAAGCTCCAAATCCGTACCTCGATATTCTGTGCAACAATTACTACAAACGGGGTCCCGAGAAATCTAATAAGAAACCTGCTAAACAACACGCATAATTCTCAGGGACGCTAAGACAGAATCACAAACTGGGAGCTACACTCAACCAGCAATTAATACTACCCAACAACTCAACAGGAAGCTTAAATAAACGCTCGTGGCAAGATATTAACAACAATTCGAAGTGCTACATGAAACAGCGAACGCACGGCTACTGGTGCTGCTTCGCGATCCTACTTCCAGCCTACCATAGCTTCCAAAAGTGGTATCAATCGAAAGAGCAACTCTCAAGGAGTGCAGCGCCATCGGTCTTGCTCAAAACAGAGACGGGAAACGACGGGAATCATCGAATAAAAGCTACGGTGAACAGTGCTTAGGGTTCGAGACAAAGATTGGGAATCGAGGGAAATATTTGCTAAGTATCGGGGAACCAATAATAGAGAACAGCAGCCAAGTCCTCTATTAAATACACTTCTCAACAGCTGACAGAAGTAGGAACAGATTCCACCGACAAAATCATTTGTCACAACTAATATTCCCAACCAGCAGCTGAAATCTCACATCAGCTTTTGCCTATCGCTAAACAGCGAACAACTAAACAAAACGACGTCTCCCGCTAGTCACTGTTGATCGCTAACCAACAGCTGATCTTTCACAACGTTATGGCTAAACGGCGTCGCACCAACTTAACCAAACGACGTCGCAGAGGGACACATCACCTCGCTACCAACAGCTGATCAACAAACCAACAGCTGAATAAAACAACGCACCAAATCTCTCAACAGCTGATGTCTATCATAACCAACAGCTAGTACAAATCACTCCACTCAAAACACTGTCGTTCCAACTTATCAAAACGACATAGTTTCGCTACCCGCTACGAAACACGCTAACGAAACCAACAGCTGGTTCCTTTTTCACAAAACGTTGTCGCTTCAGAGTCCCTTAGCGCTCTCTGCTGATCATTGCAACTAAAATACCAACAGCTGATCACTCGCAATAGCTGGTCTCTCGCAACAGCTGGTCTCTCGCAACATCTGGATACGCGCTAATACACCAACGACTGAAATCCACGTCAGCATTGCTGCTGCTTCCTACCAAAACGCAACGACTTAAATACCAACAGCTGACGCGATCACTCAATGGCTGATTCCTACTACTACTGCTGTTATCTTTCCAACCGCTGATTCTAACACTTAGGCAAATTCGATGTCTACGCCACGCACATCGACCAACAGCTGGTCCAAACCCGACCAACACCTGATTGCAAAAACACAGGTCTCACATCTCTCCCCCACTAAAACACGATTTTGTCCTCGAAATCGACAAGTCCAGGACAACTCAACTGAAAACCAATAGTTCAAGATAACTGAGCAAACAACAAACAACAACTAGGGAAATGAACAACCAAAAACTAACGGCTACTGGAAAATCTGATACAACATCTATTCAAACAGATGCGGCCACTCACGCTGCATCTTCTCTTCCAGATCCCAGGTAGCTTCTTCCCAACCATTTTTGCTCCATTGCACCATTACCAACGGAATGGTTTTATTCCTCAATTGTTTCTCTTTTCATCTAGAATCTGCAAGGGATACTCAACGTAACTCAACGTCTGATCTAGCTCAACCTCGTCAGTTCTCATCACATGAGACGGATCTGGCTCATACTTCCTCAACATGGAAACATGAAAGACATCATGTAGAGAAGATAAATCTGGTGGCAACAACAGCCGATACGCCAAAGGGCCAATCCTCTCAACAATTTCATACGGTCCAACATAACGAGGGGCTAACTTTCCCTTGTGTCCAAAGCGCATAACACTGCGAAACGGAGAAACTTTAAGGAAAACGAGATCACCAACCTGAAACTCTAGAGCTCTACGCCTCCTATTTGCATAACTGGCTTGGTCTTGGGCAGCTTTCATCCGCTGTCGAATCAGATCCACATGATCCTTCATCTGCTGCACAAAATCTGGGGCAAACAGCTGCTTCTCCCCCACTTCTTAACAACATACAGGCGATCTGCACTTCCTGCCATACAAAGCCTCAAACAGTGCCATGCCAATCGTCACTTGATAGATGTTATTGTAAGAAAACTCAACCAAAGACAACGCATCTTGCCAGCTACCACCAAAATCCATCACAACAGCTCTTAACATATCCTCCAACGTCTGGATAGTTCTCTCAAATTGACCATCTGTCTGGGGGTGATACGCTGTACTCATGGCCAATCTGGTACCCAAAGCTGCTTGTAAACTCTTCCAAAACCTGGAAGTAAACCTTGGATCTCGGTCTAAAACAATCGAAACAGGCACACCGTGCAGTCTAACCGCAAAATCGACGTACAGTTTCGCCATTTTCTTCTAAACGAGATGGTCATTCCATAGGGAACTAAAGTGTGCAGACTTCGACAATCTGTCGATAAAAACCCAAATCGCATCGTAACCTCTGCTGGAACGAAGAATAGTCCTCAAGTTGACCAGCCCTAACCTTCAACTTCAACTCGTGGATGGAAGGATCTGTCCTTTGAGCAGCTCTAATGCTCGAAATGATCTGTGGCTCAATTTGGAAAGAAAAAACCACTACATAATCTTCAGTCGGGTAAAACCTCCAACCCTTAGTGCTAAGATGCTCATAGTCCTTAGAAATATACAGGGAGGCAAGCATCTTTTCCGGAGCCATCCTTCTCAATGCATCAGCAACTACGTTCGCTTTCCCAGGCTGGTACTTGATCTCACAATCAAAATCCTTCAGCAGCTCCATCCACCTACGCTGTCTCATATTCAAGTCAGGCTGCGAAAATATATACTGCAAACTCTTGTGGTCCGAGTACACCACGAACTGCTCGCCATACAGATAGTGGCGCCAAATATTCAACGCAAAGACCACAGCTGCTAGCTCCAAATCATGAACTGGGTATCGAGTCTCGTGCGATTTCAGCTACCGTGAAGCATATGCAATGACTCGACCATGCTGCATCAACACACAGCCCAATCCATTGAGTGAAGAATCGGAACACATGACGAAGCCACCTGAACCAGACGGTAGAGCCAACACAGGCGCAGTAGTCAACTTCTCCTTCAGCAATTGAAAAGCATTCTCACATTGCTCAGTCCAAACGAACCGCTTGTCTTTCTGAGTCAGCTGAGTCATCGGCCTAGCTATACTAGAGAAACGCTCTATAAAACGACGGTAATAGCCAGCCAGACCCAAGAAACTACGAACCTCAGACACAATCCTAGGACTCTCCCAGTTCAGAACAGCATCAACCTTACTGGGATCCACAGAAATGCCATCCGCTTAAATCACATGACCCAGAAACACGACGCGATCCAGCCAGAACTCGCACTTAGAAAACTTAGCATACAGCTGCGAGTCTCTCAATGTCTGAAGGACAACTCTCAAATGCTCCTTGTGCTCCGAAGGAGTCTTCAAATACACCAAGATGTCGTCGATGAAAACGATCACACACTGATCTATAAACTCTCGAAAGACTCGGTTCATCAAATCCATGAAGACTGCAGGAGCATTGGTCAACCCAAAAGGCATTACCAGAAACTCAAAATGCCCGTACCTAGTACGAAAAGCAGTCTTTGCAACATCTTGATCTCTAACTCTCAACTGATGGTACCCTGAACGTTGATCGATCTTCGAATATACAGTATAGCCTTGCAACTTGTCAAACAAATCATCGATCCTCAGCAACGGGTACTTATTCTTAACAGTAACTTTGTTCAGCTGATGGAAGTGAATGCACATTCTCATTGTGCCATCCTTCTTCTTGACAAACAAAATAGGCGCTCCCCACGGCGACATGCTAGGTCTGATAAAACCTTTCTCCAGCAAATCATCCAGTTGCAACTTGAGCTCTCTCAACTCAGCAGGTGCTAAACGATATGGTGCACGTGAAATCGGAGCTGTGCCTGGCACCAACTCAATTCTAAAGTCAATCTCCCTCTTCAAAGGAAAACCAGGAATCTCCTCCGGAAACACATCAGGAAAATGACGCACCACTGGAACGTCCCTGAGCTGCACATGTGAAGAATAAGATGCATCCACAGTGTATATCATAAAACCAACGTTCTCCACCGACAACAAGCTGAACATCTCCATCGCTGAGATCAACGGAATCTTCAACTGGGAATCAGCACCGTAGAAATTCCATTTCTCACCGGACTGAGGCCTAAAATGCACGATCCCATGGAAACAATCCACGGACGCCCTATAACTGGACAACACGTCCATTCCCACTATGCAGTCGAAATCCCACAACATCAAACGAATCAAATTCGCTATCAACACACGCTCGCCAAACCTCAGAACGCCATCCAACAAAACTTCCTGGGAGAACAAGCTCACGCCGCCAGGAGTAGAAACAGACACAACATCGTGCAAAGAAGTGGTATGCAAACCATGCTCAACCACAAATGCATCAGAAATAAACGAATGCGATGCGCCAGTGTCAAACAACACTCGTGCAGGAAAATAAAAAACAAGTCATGTACCTGAAATCACCCGGCTCGGCGTCTCCTCCACTTGCTCCCTAGTAATAGCGTTCGCTTGAGCATGTTGGGGTCCAGAGAGATGCTGCTGAGACTACTGTCCGAAACACGACAGACCAGGAAACTGGAACGGTCTAAAATGTGTATCTCAACCCTAGGCTGCAGAAACTGAGGGGAACGACCCCTATACGATCCTCCTCGACCCTGAGGTGGGGCTGCGGCTTGCTGCCGTCCAGCCGACGGACAAACTCTAGCGATATGCCCATACTGACCACACATATTACAAGAGCCCTGCACACCAACGCACTGAGTCGACGGATGCTTGCCTCCACAGAAGCCACAAAACTCTGCCCTAGAACCACTGATACTAGAGCTGCCAGAACCAGAAGAGCCAGAACCAGAATTCTTCTTAAACTAATGGCCACGAGGTCGAAACCTCTGACGGCCAGACTGCTGAGCCAACTGCTGCTGCTGCTGCTGAGTTAATGAGCTGACTGCGAAGACAGAGAAGACTGTGGTCCCTGACAGTGGGACGACCACCCTGAGCACCCTGAGGCCTAGCACGTGACCTCCGGCTCCGCAGACCTTCCTCGATATCGATTGCACTATACACAGCCTCTGCATAGCTCTTTGGTTTGCTCGACAAAAGCAAAGTATACAACTCTTCATTCAAACCCTCAATAAACTTAGTCCTCTTGGCCCTCTCCCGGCCAGCAACATGCGGGACATACGCCAACAGAGAAGAAAACCTACGGGCATACTCCCTAACAGACATCGTACCCTTCTCCAAGTTGTCCAACTCCCGCTCACGGGCGTTCACGTATGACTCCGGGACGTACTCCTGCCGAAAGGCAACACAGAAAATATCCCAAGTAATCGCCACACCGGTCTCCTCTAGCGTCCTCGAAGCGCCTCACCACCAACGCTCAGCACTCTTCCTCAGCTGGAAGGTCACAAAACTCAACCGAAGTACATCATCGTACTGAACACGATCGAACAAACCAGTGATGTTCCGTAGCCATGAATCCGCATCCTCTCTAGACTCGTCACCATTGAAAATCTGGGGACTCATCCGGTGGCACAATCTCCATGCTCTCCACACGGGTTGTCAAGTCGTCAACTTCATCCTCCACTCGCCTACCGCGGCCTCGGGAAGGGAAACTATGCTGATCCTCGTTCTGACCTCCAGACTCGTCCTGAAACTGGCCTCTACCTCTACCCCTACGTCTATGATAGGATCAATATGGTTCGAAAAACACATGCAGGAGTTCAGAAGGGGTTGAATGAACTCCGGGGTATTTTAAATTTACGAAACCCTTAAAACTGTGTTACAAGCGCCTCGCTTAACTTAAATCCGAGTTACCAGATTTAAGGTATCTCAGTTTAACTGCTGATCTCTTGGCTAACAAATAATGTGCGGAAATAAGCCAATCGATCAGTGAACAGTAAAGCAATAAGTAAATGCGTTAAGCAAAAGATTAAGGCCGAGAGTTTGTTTCTGGAAGTTCGGACATAAATATCCTGCGTCTCCCCTTCTTCCTTTTCAGGAAGGATACACTAGTACGAAACCCTTAAAACTGTGTTACAAGCGCCTCGCTTAACTTAAATCCGAGTTACCAGATTTAAGGTATCTCAGTTTAACTGCTGATCTCTTGGCTAACAAATAATGTGCGGAAATAAGCCAATCGATCAGTGAACAGTAAAGCAATAAGTAAATGCGTTAAGCAAAAGATTAAGGCCGAGAGTTTGTTTCTGGAAGTTCGGACATAAATATCCTGCGTCTCCCCTTCTTCCTTTTCAGGAAGGATACACTAGAAGATTTAATGATTTACAGCCCTTCTGCAAACACCCAATCACCGAGCCTCGCTCAAGGTGAGCTCCTAGCAACTCCACAAACAATCACGCAGACGCAGCTGCTGGTTTACAAGTGAATAATATTTTTCAAACGGCTTTGAATAGCACGTTTGTTACGGACTCAACAATGAATACAATCGATGAAATGCAAATCTATTGAGTGTTGTGAATCTCGAAGGTAATAGCTATGAAGATCAGCGATGAAGTTCTTCGAGATTGGTTACTGGACTTGAATGATATTTCGGTGTGTATCCAGTGACTGGTAGAGCTTTTTAAAGATAATATCGATAGCCTAAAAAGCTCAAGAGTAGTGAAGACAGTGAATAATAGCTTGAATTCTTGGCAAAGAGAAGAGAGCCCTTCTTCAACTCAAAATTTGGCTATTTATAGTCTTCGTTCTCAACGGTCATTAATTTCTCCAAAGGCAACAAAATCTCCTCTTGAATTTCTGTCAATCGTACACCGTAAATTCTGCTCCACCAAAAGGCAAGTCGCACTTCGTCAGAGCAAATTTGGTGTCTCTCCATATTTTTGCAAAGACCGTAAAACGCCCTCTGATACAGTATACTATTTACCCAGAATAGTACTGACACTGTCTCCTTAATTAAGGCACATGTACGATTCAATCTTCACCTTTGATTTCCTCTGATATGAACGTTTGAATCAATCCATCGTTTGCACAACAGCTGATGACTTGAACATTTGAAAGAACACAACGGCTGATTGCTTCAAAACCCGAAAATATGCATCAGCTGATCGCTTGAAATATCTCCCTTTATAACGTAACGGTTGGTTCAAAAGCATTGTAGCTATCTGCTGATTTCCCTTAAATAATGCAACTGCTGATTACCATCATCGCAAACTTCATCGACTGAATCTTAGCTCTAATCCAATACGCTGTCGTTTCCACTTGTCCAAAAGCTGTCGTTTTGACTTATCTAAATGCTGTCGTTTAGCAATCTTCAACAAAACACGCTATCACTCAAATACTTGCGTCTGAAACTAATACACCAGCTGAAAAACCCTTGAAGACTTCATCTGCTGGTTACAAACCATCGGCTGATTATAGCTATCTGCTGATTTCCCTTAAATAATGCAACTGCTGATTACCATCATCGCAAACTTCATCGACTGAATCTTAGCTCTAATCCAATACGCTGTCGTTTCCACTTGTCCAAAAGCTGTCGTTTTGACTTATCTAAATGCTGTCGTTTAGCAATCTTCAACAAAACACGCTATCACTCAAATACTTGCGTCTGAAACTAATACACCAGCTGAAAAACCCTTGAAGACTTCATCTGCTGGTTACAAACCATCGGCTGATTATACCAACGGCTGATCCAGTACCAGAAATTGATAACCTGTAATAATTCAACCTCTGAAATAATCCCGAATATCAACATCTGATATCTATCAACTGAAATTCTCAACGCAGCATCTGAAAACTTCCACTTAACAACCATCAGCTGATCATCAACCCGTTGACTGAAATATACTTTGTAGTTAATTGCAACGGCTGATTGTCCAGAAGCAACTTGTCTTATTTTGTTATCACCAAAACTAATAAATTTATCCTAACAATTTCCCCCTTTTTGGTGATGACAAAACTTAGCAGCCGAAAGACTAAAAAGAATGAGCAAAAATAAATTGCACAAAACGTCTGCTGAAAACCTAAATTTCATTGACTGAGAGATAGTACAAAAGATTTGTACAAAAGATCAACAGCTGCTCTATCCTAGCCAGTCTTCAAAAGATCTTCTGAAAGGCTCACCAGTACTGCTAGAATATTTTCTCTTTGAACCAGAACTACGTCTTCCACCGCTTCTACCTCTGCTCCGACCTTCTCTGTACATACTACTAGGAAATCTATCCACAATATCAGTTGTCCTAATATTATCACCACCGGTATTGCCACTACCTCTGACTTGATTATCAGGAGGAGGTTGAGGTCCTCGGCTGCTGTTATCTTCCCCCTTTTTGTCATTACCGCCCCGATTAACATAATTTACAAGTTCTCTCAGCTGGTCGGTAATGTTATTTAGGGACTCCTGTGCCGTAGCACGAAATTCTAGCAAATCATTACGAGTATCTGCAACCTGCCCATCTAAATATGTAACTTTTGCATCAAGTTCTTTAACCACCCTCCTAACATCAACTGTGTCAAATGCAGCAGCAGCGGCCTGAGCACTGAGTTGCTTTTGGGATGATTTGATATCCACGACAAGAGCTGCTTCTGAATATGTGAATCTTTACGCAACGCCCCGAGAACTCTGTCTTGGTCATCAAGGCGTGCAGTAAATCTCTGCTCAATGCCGTGGAGATGCAGTAGATGTGTGTCTTTGAGCTTAGCATCATCAACCCTGTCTCTGATTTGTTCAATGGAAGCTCGCAGCTGGGCTAATGCCTCTGTAAGATCAGGCGTAGCAGCAGCTGGTAGATAGAATGCAGTAGCAGCAGCGTCATGATCATCGAAATGTATAGATTTATCTGAGCTAGAAGAGGAGAAAGGACGCTGATCTAATACCACAGGTACCCTCGGTGCAACAAAATCTGTATCGGTAACTGAAAGAATATTCGGACTAGCTGCTGAAGAAGGAGTAGTCTGTACACTTCTCAAAGCTGTTCTCGTAGACGCAATACTGAATAAACTGTATCGAATAAAGACTGTACAAAACTGAGAGAGCCTCAAGGAAAAATCTGTCGGCTGGTGCAAGACAAAACTGTTGATTGGTTCAACAACTGATAAGGCTCTGCAAAAATTGATTGAACCCACTGGTAGGAGTCTCCGTGAAGCAAAGAATTTAATCACCTCAAAACATACATCCGACCACCTCTTTGTCATGACCTTGAAAAATTCACTGACTGGAGGTAGGGTGTCTACATATGAAAGCCGGGAGGGGATAACAACTGTACTGGATGAAACTTCTCGTGGAATCGGTTTCCAGTAGTCAGCACAGGGTTCAATACCCCAAGTTCCATCAACCCTCAGCATTGTTCTGATCCAGCAGGAAGATTTTGTGTTGGTGTTTGATCGGGCAATGACTGCGCCACGATCACGAGTTCTCCCTTCAAAGATTTTGGAGCAACAAGTCTTTTCCTAGCGAAGACCGAGGGGATAACAACTGTACTGGATGAAACTTCTCGTGGAATCGGTTTCCAGTAGTCAGCACAGGGTTCAATACCCCAAGTTCCATCAACCCTCAGCATTGTTCTGATCCAGCAGGAAGATTTTGTGTTGGTGTTTGATCGGGCAATGACTGCGCCACGATCACGAGTTCTCCCTTCAAAGATTTTGGAGCAACAAGTCTTTTCCTAGCGAAGACCGTGTGCTAGCGACTGATCCTTCAACTCCTCCAATACAAACAAATGTAAATATGTTAACCAATCCAAAATCTTGAGGTCAACTGCAGACAAACCATCACCGGGGGTGAAATTCATTTGCCTGGCCTCCAGAAATTTTCTGATCAACAGCTCTCTATATTTCAGCAGTATGTATTTTCTTCGTTGAAGGGCTACTCCCGTAGACTCTGCCTCAGCCCAAGACAAAACTAGCTCCTCCTTATCAAAATAAGAATCATCTATTTGCAGCTCTGCTAACTTCTTAAAGCTGAAAGAATAAAAGAATTTAGCTACCTCATCTATCACCTTCTCCCTGAGCTGGACAAGGCACTCGATGTCTGCAAGAACAACAGAAATTGCTCTTTCACAAGATTGCCCTTCACTGGGTCTTTCTCCATAAGGGGTTCCTTCCCTTTATCATCCACTGGAATTTGTGGGAGACTGGCCAGATACCAGGTCCGCTCATTAACTCCAGGAATTTTAATATCCTTCCCCAAAATAATCTTGGTAATATCCACACTAGCAGACGGCAAAAGAACGTCGACTGGTATTGAAAGCAAGATATCCTCCAGTGACATGGATTCATCTGCATCTATCCTCTCAGCCACTGACTGCTCATCATCACTCATCTCCACTTCCTCCACAAAATAATCAGCTGCAGCATCTGTCCTGATGACAGCCGTAACAAAACTGTGTAACTGCTGGTCTCCAACACCAGTACCAGCACCAATGGTTTCCATCTCTTCATCAGTGTCAGTTGGAGTGACAACTGGTCTATCAGCATCCATTTGCGCGAAAATATCTTCACATGGAAGATCAAACCACTGTTTGTCCCCAACAGTTGTTCCAGCTGGTTGGTCTTCAACGTCAGGTGCACCAACTCCATGATCTTCCGCATCTGGTCCCATTTGAGCAGTGTCAGCTATCACCTGCTTAATAATGATGTCCACATCATCAGCGGATGTGGTTCTTATCTCCTCAACAGTAGTCTCCACTGCTGGTTCATCAAACTCTTTAACAATTGTCTCACCAGCAACCTCGTCAGTTGGTTGTTCAACAGTAATCTCAGCCTCTGCGGCTGGTTGTTCAACATTTTCAGCAGCAACCTCATCAGCTGGTTGCTCTTCCATTTCATCATCAGCTGGTGCGGCAGGAATTGGCTCAATGATTTGTATGGGAACCGCTTCCTGTGCAACTGCCACTATCTCTAAATTAGCTTGTGAAGAGCCAGATTTCTTCTTCATAGTCCTCTTCTTCTTCAGGACTGGCTCTCCAACAGCAGCAGCAGCTGGTCTCTTCTTAGACACGGCCCTTTGTACAGGTGCCTTCTTCACCTTTGGTGCATCAGCAGCTTCCTCTACACCAACTTTGTCATTCAGGACAATATAGCGATGAATTGTCCTTTTTGTTAGGATCTTGGAGGAAGGAAACTCTGACGATTTGTCTAGTTCCAGGTTCAGAATGTTCTCCAGCAGTAAACTAACCTGAATAGCAAAGCCTTTAGCTTGCTTCGTTCCTGGAGTTACCATCTTCTTAAAAATATTGAACAATACACTGGTCCAATTAATCCTTACTCCACAGACAATTGCCGTTAGCATCAAAAACGTTTCCATGGTGATTGCATTAAAAGATCCTGCCTTTATAGATATAGTTTTCGCCATAATATCACAGAGAAGGCGATACTCGATCTTCATCTGGCTCTTCTTCCCAGAGGTACTAACTAGCTCACCAGTCAGAGAAACAAGGCTCCTAGAAAAAAAAATTTATCCTTGGGAATCTCCGATAACTCTGACAAACCATCCACTGGAAGTTCAAAAGCTTCTGCAAACAACTGCTCCGTAATCTCCACTGGCACACCATTCACAGTACCAACCACCAAAACGTCCCACACGGAACCATTTTCAAAGATATCAACCAAAGCAGCTTCATAAAGCACTGCGGGGCAACCAAAAAATCCCTCTAGGCCAGATGCCATTAGGGCGTTAAACACAGAGACCATACCTGGGTTGTCCATGGCCAAAACAGATTCAAAATCGACATGAAGAGTGTTGGTGAAGAATGAATATGCCATTTCCGATTGTAGAAGAGCTAAGCAAACGCCTGAAAAATCTTTGCAGTATAAATTGCAAATAATACGAACACAAGAGTAACATCACAAGAGCACAAGATAGTAAATTTGCAAGGTAATCGTAAACTCGAAAAGGAGACGCCGTAATTAAATCTATGGAATGCAAAAAGTTAATGGAGAGAGAAGATGTAGATGTGACTTTTCGAATGATGACAACACATGTCAATCATCCACCGGAGCGTACAGTTTTGGAAATGATTTTGAAGATATTTTCAAAATATTTTAACTGTACAGTGTAAAAGTTTTCAAATAAATTTTAATCTTACAAAAATTTAAGTTAAAAACTCGCGCCAAGTTTGATGTCGCCACAGCTGGTGCAACAATTGTAATAATATTACTACTGGTTTGAATATATCGTTGAGGGTGGCAGGAGCTGATCACAAATAAGCATCAGCTGTATATATGTAACAACTGAGTGTGTCCAGTCGTAACATATTCAGCTGACGTCGCGCTTAACAATTCAGCTCCTGGTTCCCCCTACGACTGATAATCTTCCAACGCGAGAAAATTGCCTCAGCTGAAAGTCTTAGCGTTCCCCCAGAACAAAAGACTTACAGCTGATTCAAGCGATCAGCTGACAACCTGCAAAAATGCGTTAGCTCACAGACAATCAAGCCAATTCAAGGAGACCTAATATATTTCTAAAATAAGAAAAGCGTCTGGTAGAGGCTTTGTGAAGATGTCAGCTACTTGCTGCTCAGTCGACACATACTCCAGCCGGACGTCTTTCTTTAGCACATGGTCCCTTATGAAATGGTGCCTGATGTCGATGTGCTTTGTTCTTGAATGCAGTACTGGATTTTGGGTGATTGCGATGGCACTTGTATTGTCGTAGAGAATAGGCGCTTCAGAAGCATCAACTCCATAGTCCTTCAGCTGATGTTGTATCCAAAGGATTTGAGCACAGCAGCTACCAGCTGCAAGATACTCTGCCTCAGCTGTTGACGTTGCGATGGACTTCTGCTTCTTACTAAACCAGGAAATCAGTCGATCCCATAAAAATTGACAAGTCCCACTTGTGCTTCTACGATCAATCCTGCATCCTGCGTAATCTGCATCGCTTTAACCAATTAGTTGAAAGCCTGAGTCTTTGGGATACCAAAGACCCATGTTGGAAGTACCCTTAAGATATTTCAATATTCGCTTTACAGCTATGTAATGCGATTGCTTGACTCTGCTTGGAATCTAGCACACATACAGACAGCAAACATGATGTCTGGTCTGCTAGCAGTTAAGTATAGCAAAGAGCCTATAATACCACGATAAAGAGATACCTCAATGGCAGTATCAGCTTCATATTTATCCAGTTTAATTGATGAGCTCATTGGAGTAGCAGCTGCTGAGCAATTGTCCAAGCCAAATTTCTTCAGCAGTTCTTTCGTGTATTTAGCTTGGTTAATGAAGATTCCATTTTCCAGCTGTCGTACTTGTAAGCCCAGAAAGAACGTCAGCTCCCCCATCATGCTCATCTCAAATTTTTCCTGCATCATCTTCGAAAACTTCTTGCATAGTTTGGGGTTAGTTGACCCAAAAATAATATCGTCAACATAGATTTGAACTAATAAAATATGGTCATCTTTAACAAATTTAAACAGCATCTTATCTACTGTGCCTATAGTGAAGTAATGCTCAATGAGAAATTTTGACAGTGTATCATACCAAGCTCTGGGTGCTTGCTTACCCATACAGAGCTTTATCCAGTTTGTAAACAAAGTCTGGATGTGTATGATTTACGAAGCCAGGAGGTTGTGCAACATACACTTCCTCTGTTAAGACGCCATTAAGAAAGGCACTCTTAACATCCATCTGAAAGACTTTGAAGTCTTTAAATGCAACATATGCAAGAAACATGTGGATGGCTTCTAATCTAGCTACTGGTGTGAAGGTTTCACCAAAACCTATGCCTTCCATCTGCCAAAAATCCTTGCGTTACCAGCCTAGATTTGTTTCTAGTAACTATGCCATCTTCATTTAGTTTGTTCCTAAAGACCCACCTAGTTCCAATGATTGAATGGTTAGAAGGTCTAGGTACAAGTGTCCAAACATTATTACGCTTAAATTGATTAAGTTCTTCTTGCATAGCATCTATCCAGCTGGGGTCAGCTAAGGCCTCATCTATCTGCTTAGGTTCTAGATGTGAGATGAATGCGGAATAAAATTATCATGCATTAGCTGGCCTCGTGTGCGAACAGGGGATTCTAAATTACCTATGACTTGCTCGGGTGGATGATTTTTATTCCACCGAAGATCAAGTCCGATTGGATTTGCTCTTTGTTCCCCCTGTGTCGCTGGCTGGTTTGCAATTACTGGATCAGCTGACGCCAATTGATGTTGAGCATTGTTGGCTTGTGCGTCTGCTTCCAGCTGTTGTGATCGTTGTTCCAGATGTGAGCTAGGATCAGCTCTTGTTTCAGTTGATGGTCTGGATACCACTTGATGATCACTTGCGACTGGTTGTCCAGACGTTGGTCTTAATACCAAATGATATGTTGTGCTCGCGCCTTGTTGTCCAGCTGGTGGTGAAGAAACCAATTGATAATTTGTGCTAGCAGCTGGTACTTCAGACGTTGGTCTTGAAACCAATGGAGAACCTCTTGCGACTGGTTGTGCAACGTCTGGTTTATCAACGTCTGTTGGAGCAACTTCTGATTGATCATCGTCTGGTTGAACATTTTTCGCTACACTTCCAGCAGCTGGTACACTTGGGAAGATCTGACCCTGTATAGAATCATTGTTAGTTAAATCAATGACTACTGAGTTACCTGTCAGATCTTGTTGTGCATTAATGTTCAGTGTGTCCACTGCTGGTTGTTCTTCAGCTGATTGTCTTCGTGGCACGTCTTCGTCTGATTCTTCAAGACTTGTTGACTCCAGACGTGAACACAAATCATGTAGGCTTGCAGCTGAATTTGATTTGAAACTGGTTTCATCAAACACTACGTGTGCTGATTCCTCAACTGTCAAGCTTCGGTTGTTGAAAACACGATATGCTTTGCTCACAGCTGAATATCCTAAGAAGATACCTGCATCAGATTTAGGTTCAAAGGCTGTTAGATGCTTCTTGCCATTGTTATGAATGAAACATCTACACCCAAACACCCTGAAGTAAGAGATATCAGGTTTCTTGCCATGCGAGATCTCATATGGGGTTTATCGTGCATCCTATTAATCATAGATCTGTTCTGAGTATAACATGTTGTGTTAACTGCTTCTGCCCAGAATTTTTGTGAAATACCGGAATATGCAATCATAGATGTAGCAGCTTCTTTCAAAGTGCGGTTTCTCCTTTCAGCTAACCCGTTTTGCTGAGGAGTTCTAGATGCTGAAAGCTCATGCTTTATCCCTAAGTCTTCCAGATAAGAAGTTAATTTTGAATTTAAAAACACAGTACCACGATCACTTCTTATCCGGTTGACTGAACAAGATCTATCATTTTGTAAACGTTTTAAAAGGCGTATCAGCTGGTCGGCGGTTTCAGATTTTGCTTTTAAAAACAACACCCAAGTATATTTTGTAAAATCATCAACAACTGCAAGGGTGTAATTCGTTCCCCCTAAGCTCGTTAAAGAAATAGGACCAAAGAGATCCATATGCAAGAGCTCAAGGCAACAGGAAGAACCTTTTCCGCCTTTATTTTTGAAGGTAGATTTAATTTGCTTACCCAGCTGACAGGCTGCACAGATCTTATCCTTAGAAAAACCTGAATTTTTGGCAGACCAGAAACCATATCATGTTGACTAAACTTATGTAAACGTTTTAAAAGGCGTATCAGCTGGTCGGCGGTTTCAGATTTTGCTTTTAAAAACAACACCCAAGTATATTTTGTAAAATCATCAACAACTGCAAGGGTGTAATTCGTTCCCCCTAAGCTCGTTAAAGAAATAGGACCAAAGAGATCCATATGCAAGAGCTCAAGGCAACAGGAAGAACCTTTTCCGCCTTTATTTTTGAAGGTAGATTTAATTTGCTTACCCAGCTGACAGGCTGCACAGATCTTATCCTTAGAAAAACTGATTTTTGGCAGACCAGAAACCATATCATGTTGACTAAACTTAGCAAGTGTTTTGAATGCAAAATGATTCATTCTTTGATGCCACAGCCAGCTCTTGGATGAACCAGCTGCAAGGCACAACTGCTCAGATTCCAGCCGATCTGACCAATCGGTAGGTATTCCCCGAACGTTTGCCTACCAATACAATCAGACCACTTGGACTCTGAACCGTGCAAGTGTGTTGTTGAAACTGGACTGTGTAACCTTTGTCACACAGCTGACTAATGCTAATCAAATTGTAACGAAGATTATCAACAACTAGGACGTCTGAGATAGAGATGTTACCGTGGATAAGCTTACCCTTACCCACAGTGTACCGTATGCATTATCACCAAAGACTATCTTTGCGCCTTTGTGTGGAATGACGTCTGATAGCAGCTTTTAATTTCCTGTCATATGTCGCGCACAGCTTTTGCTACCCAATTTTACTTGGGTCCTGATCGGATTACCCCTTTCGGGACCCATACTTGAATTACCTTGACAGTTCTTTCAGTATACGAGTCCATCAGGGTCTGTGAATAAGTACTCTGAGATCTGTTGAGCTTTGATTTCATACTTTGACCACTTAGATCTCTCTTAGGCTGAACCTTTTTCCAACCAGACTTTACCTTCATTGAACTACTCCATGGCTGGTTGGGAACAAATGACTTTCGACCAGCTTTTGCTTTGTCTTTGTCCAGTTTGTTCTTTAGCCAGCTTGGCTTGGAGTTCTCAGGTTTTTTAAAGCAGATACCAGCTTTTCCATTATGATTCAACTTCTGAGAGGTCTGGTCATCATATATCATCAACTCACAGCAGTCATATATCACGTTGGCTTTGACAAAGCTCATTTTATTGAACTTGTCATATGCCGGCTGTGACTGAGTACTTGTTTCTCCTTCGCTGTTTTCGCTATTATTGAAACCCAAACCAGTTCTATCATGTACTGACTTTTGGATTTCTTTCCTCACAGCAGTCATATATCACGTTCGGCTTTGACAAAGCTCATTTTATTGAACTTGTCATATGCCGGCTGTGACTGAGTACTTGTTTCTCCTTCGCTGTTTTCGCTATTATTGAAACCCAAACCAGTTCTATCATGTACTGACTTTTGGATTTCTTTCAGCTTATGGATAGAACGAGAAGACTTGTTCCAGGAGCTCACAAGCTCATTTAGTGTTACAATTTCAGCTTTGAGCTCACTAGACTCTTCTCTCAACAATTCATTCCCAGCTGTCAGCTTACTCAGCTTGATTTTCAGACTGTCAGCCTCACCAAGTTCAATGGCACTTGGTTCAGCTGAACTATTTTTCAAATCACTGTTTTCATCCTTAAATTCCTCGAATGAGTGAGAAAGCTTCCTGTACTCTTTGACCATGTCATTTAGTGCACTGACAAGGTCTTCTCTTGTGAATTCAACATTAGAGAAATCAAATACCTCGTCATATGATGCTTGGTCAGTCATGAGACAGTGAATCTCCTCCTGTTCACTATCGCTTGATGAGGAGCTGCTGGATGAAGATTCTGAATCAGTGTCCGCCCAGCTTTTGGTACTTTCATCAGCCACCAGTACTTTGCAATCGTGATTGCGGCTGGTCCCCTTATCACCTTATGTCCTCATCCATCTATCTTTGGATCTCTCCTTTGATCTGTCCACAGCTCTTTCATCTGATTTGTCATCTCTGTTGTATCGATCCTCCTTCTTGTATCTATCATCAGTTCTCTGTCATCTCGCTTGTATCTATCATCTTTCTTGGGTCTGTTGCACTCAGCTGCAAAATGACCTAGATGTTCACAGTTAAAACATTTCATATCAGATACAACTTTATCATTTTTATGATTATTGTAAGGAGTAGAAGGGTTAATAGGATCTTCTCAAGTATTTCCCAAACTTCTTGACGAAGAGGGACATGACATCATCGCTGAGTTGATCAGCTGTCTTGCTTGTGCTTGGAGAGCACTGTTCAGTAGTTGTAGCAGCTAATGCTTTTGTCGTCTGGGATGTCGAGGGAACAGCTTCAGCTCTTGTCTCCAACTCGAACTCATAGGCTTTTAGGTTGGCAAACAAGTCGTGCAGCTCCAGCTTGTTCAAATCTTTGGACTCCCTCATTGCCATAGTCTTCACATCCCACTACCTAGGCAACGCTCTCATGACCTTCAACGCCAGCTCACGATTACTGTACTCTTTTCCAAGACTGGTCAGCTCTATTACCACAGCGCTGAACCTTTCATCAAACTCCGTCATTGTTTCACCATCCCTCATCTTGATGGATTCATACTTCTGCTGAGCGACCGTCAGCTTGTTCTCTTTTGTTTCGTCGCTTCCTTCACATATTTGAGTTATCTTTTCCCAAATGTCTTTAGCTGTGGCGCAGGTTTTGACTTTGCTGAAAATGTTTTTGTCCTTGTCCAGCGTCTTGTATAGAATGTCCCTGGCCACATTGTCCAGATTGGATTTCTTCTTATCTTCACTGGTGTACTCATGTCTGCTCTTCTCTAGGAATTGAGGCTCGCCATTGGATATAGCAAAATCTAGATTCGGCTTCATTATCTTCAGCGGCCCTTCAGTGATAACCGTCCACATTTCATCATCTAGAGCACCAAATGCGCCTGCATGCGAATCTTCCAATAATCGTAGTCCTCCTTGGAAAACATGGGAAAATTGTTGTGAGAAGTAGACATATTGAGATATAATAACGCACAAATAACAACTGTTCAATAACTGAGATGCGCAGGCTCTGATACCAATTGATAGGATCAATATGGTTCGAAAAACAGCTGAAGGAGTTCAGAAGGGGGGGGTTGAATGAACTCATGGGTATTTTAAATTTTCAAAACCCTTAAAACAGTTTTACAAGCGACTCGCTTAACTTAAATCCGAGTTACCAGATTTAAGGTATCTCAGTTTAACTGCTGATCTCATGGCTAAAAAATAATGTGCGGAAATAAGCCAATCGATCAGTGAACAGTAAAAAGCAGTAAGTAAATGCGTTAAGTAAAAGATTAAGGCCGAGAGTTTGTTTCTGGAAGTTCGGATATAAATATCCTACGTCTCCCCTTCTTCCTTTTCAGGAAGGATACACTAGAAGATTTGATGATTTACAGCCCTTCTGCAAACACCCAGTCACCGAGCCTCGCTCAAGGTGAACTCCTAGCAACTCCACAAACAATCACGCAGACGCAGCTGCTGGTTTACAAGTGAATAATATTTTTCAAACGGCTTTGAATAGCGCATTTGTTACGAACTCAACAATGAATACAATCGGTGAAATGCAAATCTATTGAGTGCTGTGAATCTCGAAGGTAATAGTTATGAAGATCAGCGATGAAGTTCTTCGAGATTGGTTACTGGACTTGAATGATATTTCGGTGTGTATCCAGTGACTGGTAGAGCTTTTGAAAGATAATATCGATAGCCTAAAAAGCTCAAGAGTAGTGAAGACAGTGAATAATAGCTTGAATTCTTGGCAAAGAGAAGAGAGCCCTTCTTCAACTCAAAATTTGGCTATTTATAGTCTTCGTTCTCAACGGTCATTAATTTCTCCAAAGGCAACAAAATCTCCTCTTGAATTTCTGTCAATCGTACACCGTAAATTCTGCTCCACCAAAAGGCAAGTCGCACTTCGTCAGAGCAAATTTGGCGTCTCTCCATATTTGTGCAAAGACCGTAAAACGCCCTCTAATACAGTGTACTATTTACCCAGAATAGTACTGACACTGTCTCCTTAATTAAGGCACATGTACGATTCAATCTTCACCTTTGATTTCCTCTGAAATGAACGTTTGAATCAATCCATCGTTTGCGCAACAGCTGATGACTTGAGCATTTGAAAGAATACAACGGCTTATTGCTTCAAATCCCGAAAATATGCATCAGCTGATCGCTTGAAATATCTCCCTTTATAACGTAACGGCTGGTTCAAAAGCACTGTAGCTATCTGTTGATTTCCCTTAAATAATGCAACTGCTGATTACCATCATCGCAAACTTCATCGACTGAATCTTAGCGCTAATCCAATACGTTTTCGTTTCCACTTGTCCAAACGCTGTCGTTTTGACTTATCCAAACGCTGTCGTTTAACAATCTTCAACAAAACACGCTATCACTCAAATACTTGCGTCTGAAACTAATACACCAGCTGAAAACCCCTTGAAGACTTAATCTGATGATTACAAACCATCGCCTGATTATACCAACGGTTGATCCAGTACCAGAAACTGATAACCTGTAATAATTCAACCTCTGAAATAATCCCGAATATCAAAATCTGATATCTATCAACTGAAATTCTCAACACAGCATCTGAAAACTTCCACTTAACAACCATCAGCTGATCATCAACCCGTTGACTGAAATATACTTTGTAGTTAATTGCAACGGCTGATTGTCCAGAAGCAACTTGTCTTATTTTGTTATCACCAAAACTAATAAATTTATCCTAACAGTCTAGGCGGCATCTCTCTACGAAGGCACTAAACAGGATAAGATAACACAGAACAAGTACAGAATAGATATCACATAACACAAACAATATGCAACACATAAATCACATAGTCAAGCACAAACAACACACAACACTGTGCCTAGACTCAAGTGTGATCAAAGAAATCGAGCTTATCCCAGCTTAAGCTCTGATACCAAAATTGTCAGGCCTCGTGCTCACATCAGAGACAAAACACGCAAAAACATGCGGAAGCTACTAAAAAGCGGGTAAAATTTTTTGCTTTTGGCCTAACAGAAAGATAACATAATTTAAAATAGTGCAATACTCAAAATATATCCCAGTTTAAACCGACAAAGGGCTACAAGCCACAATAAACCTGTATAGCATATGCATGCATCAAGCACCTGACAAAAACCACAATTGAATACAACAGAAGTACGGACAGACTACTAGCTATATAAAACATAAGCATCACCCGGGACATCCCACCCGCAGTGATACCAGTGCATATAAATACTATACATAACTGGGACACTCTTTCCACCTCCTGGGGCACACCAGCTGGGTTAAAACCACGACCAGATGTAAAACCTGGAATACCTGAAAACAAACACAGGCAACAAACAAACCAAGCCTCAGAGGGACGTGGGGTCAAACCCCAGTACGGAGAGAAACTATAAATCAGCAAAGAACAGCAAAGATAAAATGCAGATGCTATGCATGAAGAACGAGACAAAAGCCGAAGGCTACAACCGAAGAAGGGAGCCAAGGATCATCAAGCACAGCTCAACGGGATCTGCAATGAATGGTGGCCACTGGTGTGTGTACAAGCATACGGGAATTACCCGCTCATCTTTACACCACACCCGAATACCAGATGCATCAAACAGCTCAACCTGCCGTTTCCCAACTCATGAACTGTGGTAGTTAACCACTCGGCGCATGAGGGCTAACTGTAGTGCCCAGACCTTTTATAGCCACAATTAATAAGTTATGAGATTTGAGGGATTAAATTGATATGCTATTTTCTTCAACTCTTAATTCGGTTGAATTTCAAGTTTCAGATTTGTACTGTTTAGTTTAAAGCCTTGAAAAGCTAAATTTCAGATTTCATGATTTCGTAAGTTTCAGACTTCATTAAATCGACATTCAGAAGTTAGCTTCATGCTTTATTCAGATTTCTATTGCAATGCATAGACTTCCAGATGTTAGAACATAAATTCAGAAGTTGTTTAGCAGGTTAATTGAAAACCAATCGGATCCTTCGTTTT
This sequence comes from Dorcoceras hygrometricum, assembly GCA_001598015.1. Taxonomy (NCBI): domain Eukaryota; kingdom Viridiplantae; phylum Streptophyta; class Magnoliopsida; order Lamiales; family Gesneriaceae; genus Dorcoceras; species Dorcoceras hygrometricum. The sequence continues at coordinate 52,584 of KQ993148.1, read as the reverse complement.
AACTAAAATGGCTTGGTTTTTATTGCATCGGATTTTACTTTGAAAAACAGAGTACGCTTTTAGGGGACTTTGACATATTGATAACGTGTTTTCCTTCAGTAGACATTTAAATCATATAAATAGAATCATAAGCTGCTTCATGCATCATTACTTTCAAAACAAATCATAGTAAGCGGTGCTCTTTCTTAAGGAAACCGAGCAAAATCCTTTCAAAACTTTTGAAGGAGATGAACGGAGTGCAGGTGATTTGCTGAACTTCGGCTGTGTTTGTGTTGCAGAATTCAGGCAAGTAAACTCTGTTTCTTGCTCACTCAGTGAAATCATATATTCAGTTCTGTTTTCGCATGTTTTTATGATATTTTAAAGAAAAGGAAGATGGCTATGGCTGTTGTTCAGAAAACCAGAAGTTCATGCTCTATTTTTATGAAAGTTGCGTTTTACTGTATTTTGATCCAGAAATGTTTTAGAAAATGGTTTGATGATTTTCGTCTAGTGTTTCCTGAGTTTTTCAAAATATTTCTCATCGAAGTAGCTTACAAGTAGCTTATTCGATGAATCCCAGAAACTTCTTAAGATACTTTGAATTCTTCAGACGAAGGTAACCGTCGTAGTTCATGGTTATCCACACGGTTAATTCTGAAATCTGGTTCTTATGCCATCGCTGATATTCTATGATGCCAAAATATTTCTCATCGAAGTAGCTTACAAGTAGCTTATTCGATGAATCCCAGAAACTTCTTAAGATACTTTGAATTCTTCAGACGAAGGTAACCGTCGTAGTTCATGGTTATCCACACGGTTAATTCTGAAATCTGGTTCTTATGCCATCGCTGATATTCTATGATGAACTTAAGAGTAGAGGTCTGTTTATGTGTTATGTAAGTTCAGATTTCTCCTTTGGTATGACATCTGATGTCAGGCCCCGTGCTAATCTCACAAGATTAGAGCACAATTAAGCACATAATCACGAAAGCGTAAAATCGAGCTTAAAAATTTTCGAAATACAATTGGGCCTGACTTAAAACATCATAAAAAATATTCATAATCAAAATAAGAGTTAACTCAAACTCCACAATTCAGGTAACAACAATATTCAATTCAAATACAGATCCCCAAATACAATAAAACATGGGGCATCCCCCGGTTCAATACATATCATAAATAGACTGGGACTCAAGGAAACGGGGATCCACCAGTTGGACCTCCACTCGATCCAGCCTGGTTACCTGAAGATCCTGCAAATGGGTAACACGGACCCAAACAACACAAAGCAGAAAAAGAAATACGAGGTCAAGCCTCAGTACGAAGAGCTCTAAAATAAACAGCAACTCATAAACATGCAGTATCTAAAGTCATGAGATGCATGAAGCTATCAAGGAAAATAGGATATCAAGACCAGTAAGTCAACTGGAAAAATAAAATCAGTCGAGCCTATAAACCCGCACAGGTCAACCGATGGAATCATCGGTCCGTGATATTCTGGCCCATCATCCATCACAGCTCGGTGGTATTCCGAAACGACAAGTCAGTCGCTCACCACTCCGATGATAGCGTTAGACTTTTCAGGCACATCACATCAGTCGCCCAGTCACAACGTGGCTCTAATCTCGGGTCATCAATCGATCAATCTGGCTCAAGATGTATGCATGAATGACAAGGAAAACATATCTGATTTCTACATGCATAGAATATGTAAACAGCGCATACAAATCAGTAGCTCAGGCAGTTCACATAATCATAGATTCTATAGAAGCCAAACTCATAACTTCAATACCAGCAGGTTATGCTCGAAGCTGTTAAATCATGCTCAATCGTACCTTCAATAGCTGATTCTACCTCAACAGATAATTACCAAGGAACGGCAGTTTCTTCCTGCACAATTCTACCCTTCGCTGGTCACGTCCAACCACAACGAAGTTCCTGGAAGCTGAAATCTGTACAAGCATTCTTAGTTCATATCTAACTCAAATCTGAACCTCAACATAAAAATTCCTACGGCCAAGAACTCGAATCCAGTTCTACTTCTAAACAAAGTACTACAGCCAACACTAAGCTTAGAACGGTAGGAAAATGCTTACCCAGAAGCTGAAATTAATAGAGAACTAACGGGTTCCACTACACGAAGAAAGCAGCAACTTCACGATCCTCCCCAAGGTCTTTCTACAGCCTCAAATGGGTAACACTCGGTAGAGCAACTCACAAGGAATCTAGCGCCACCAAGTTCACTCAAAAAAACGACGGGAAGCGGCAGAAATCGATGGAGAAAAGTCATGGTGAACAGTAGCTAAAACGAGGGTTTGGATATAGAGATAAGAAATATCGAGTTCAGAATAATTCTAAGTGTCGATCAACACTTATCTATAAATATATCTCAATTCAACTGCTGTTGTTCTCAAAATAACCAGACGTCATGAACAGTAGGTATCTCACAACAGATACCAGTCGTTGCTTTCAATAGAAACCATATTTTCCTCTTAACAAAAACAGCAGCAAACACCAGGCGTTGCATTTGCAAAGTAGCATCAAAACGACACCGTTCCAACTAAACAAAACGACACCGCAGCGTTCCACCAACTGACAACAGATTTCTCTTGCGAAGCAACCAAAAGCTGGTAACAGATTCCTTCAAAAACCACCAGCGACTGGTTACGCGAAACAATTCAAAACGACGACGTAAAGGACATGTCAGCATATCTGTCAACAGCTGGTTAACCAACCCAGCGACTGGATAAACCATGCAACAGATCCCTCGCTACTGGTACCAGACGCAATACCCAAAACGCTGCGTTTGAACTTAATAAAACGACGTCGCGTTGCTCCCACGACTGGTTCCTCAAACCAGCAGCTGGTCATTCAGCTGGGACAATTCTTCACAACGCAACAGCTGATAGCGCTACAATCCAGCAGTAAACGCCAAAAGGTTAACCAACACGTGTCGCTTCCTCGATCATTCTTGCAATTGCGCCCCTGCTGCTAGCAGCAACCTCACCAAGCGCAACTACTGATTTAAATTCCACCAGCTACGAGCTACAGTACCGTTGACTCGCGTTGACTCTTGAATTTCGCTGCGACTGGTTTCTAACACTTAGAGAAATTCGACAACCCAAAATCCCGTGACTAATCCTACGAAACAGATTAATCACTAATCTAATTTCTCAATCCTCACATTCTCCCCACCTTAAGAGATTTCGTCCTCGAAATCAAAGGTAAACTCAGGAAAATTCGATCAATTCATTCCAACAACAGGATACAAAACATCAATTCATCTTATACAAACCCAAGAGAGATAACTGGGTAATCAACAAATATCAACTAGGGAAAACATAACCATAAACCGAAATATAAAACAACAATCTACTCAAACAGATGCGGCCACTCACGCTGCATCTTCTCTTCCGGTTCCCAAGTTTCTTCTTCTCTGCCATGCTTGCTCCATTGGACCATCACCAACGGAATCACTTTGTTCCTCAGCTGCTTCTCCTTCCTATCCAGAATCTGGACTGGATATTCAACATAACTCAAAGCAGAATCCAGCTCAACTTCGTCGGTTCTCAACACATGGGATGTATTTGGCTCATATTTCCTCAACATTGACACATGAAAAACATCATGCATCACTGCTAATTCATCAGGCAGTCTCAATAGATAAGCCAACTGTCCAATCCGCTCGATATCTCAAAGGGACCAACGAATCTAGGAGCTAATTTGCCTTTAAATCTGAAGCGCATAACGCTCTTAAAAGGAGAAACTTTGAGAAATACTCAATCGCCAACCTCAAACTCCAACGGTCGACGTCTTCGGTTAGCATAGCTGGTAAATCTATCTTGTGCAGCCTTCATTCTACTTCGAATCAAATCAATCTGATCTTTCATATGCTGCACAAACTTAGGGGTAGAAAGCTGTCTCTCACCAACTTCTTCCCAACAAATCAGATATCTGCATTTTCGACCATACAACGCCTCAAATGGAGCCATCCCGATAGTCACCTGGTAGCTGTTATTATACGAAAACTCAACCAACGACAAAGAATCCTGCCAGCCACCACTGAAATCCATCACAACTGCTCGCAGCATATCCTCTAAAGTTTGTATGGTCCGCTCAGACTGACCATCTATCTGTGGGTGATAGGTTGTACTCATAGCCAATCTCGAACCCATCGCTGCTTGCAGACTCTTCCAAAAACTAGAAGTGAATCTTGGATCTCGGTCAGACACTATCGAAATAGGAACTTCATGCAACCTAACCACATAGTCGATATACAGCTTCGCCATTTTCTTCATCGAACACCTCACGTCATAGGGAATGAAATGTGCTGACTTCGAAAGTCTATCAATCACCACCCAAATCGCATCACATCCCCTACTTGATCGAGGTAGATGAGTAACAAAATCCATGGCGATGTGCTCCCAATTCCATTGGGGCACCTCCAAACTCTGTAGCAATCCACCAGGTCTCATTCTCTCAGCCTTGACCTGCTGGCAATTCAAACATCTAGCAACAAAACCAGAGATGTCGCTCTTCATGCCTTCCCACCAGTAG
>KQ993148.1:4160-19056 GCA_001598015.1 Dorcoceras hygrometricum | reverse complement strand
AGAAAAAGCTCATGGCGCAAGGGCGCGCGCGCGGCCGCTACAAGAGCGGCGCTCCATGTCGACGTCGTGTGCCAATTGCGCGAGCAGCGCTTCGCCCGTGGCGGCACGCCTCCATCCATTGTCGCCCAATCGACGCAGCGTCGCCCGACCAGTAGCAACTCGTGGCCGCCCATCATCGCGCGACAGGCGCACGGCGCAGCGGCTGCCGAGGTGCGCGAGCGGCCGATCTTCACGTGCGGAGGGCGGCGCATAGCATCACGCACGCTGCGCCCGATGTCGCGCAACCAGTGCGCACAACGGATGGGCAGCGGCCGGACAACAGGTGGCTGTTTGCGTAGCTATGCGCGCGCAATCGCGCGATGGTATAGGGCCGCCGCGCATGGCGGCGGCCGGCGGCCAAGCTTCAAAATTTCGATTTTTAATTCTGAAAATTTAAGATATTAGATACAATATGGCATAAAGTATTGATCAGATCCGAAAACCATGGCTCTAACACCACTGTCTTGATCCGGATCACGCCTCCCGGTGGGGCAGCGGAAGAACAAAATAAACATGTGCCGAGAGACGATCAATACGATATAAAAACAGTTATGACATTCATAGGGTGTTCAAAATCACTACCTTGCTGGCAACTCGTGCCTGGCTCCGACCGGTTTCGTAAAGAAAATGGCACTTCACGGTAGACTGCGGTAGATAACGCCAATCAGGTCCACGACCAGAGACGAGATTCCTTCGTCAGCCTGCACTAGAAGAACTGACGAGATCTGCGCGGACGGATTCTCCTCGTCGAATTGGCCGGAACGAATTTCTGGCGAAGAGGGCGGCGACGGCGTGGGGCGGCGGCCGGCGGCCGGCTATTTGAGAGAGGGGGAGGCGGCGTGTTTAGTCCTCTAGGGTTAGGGTTTGATCATCTAGTGTTTAAGTTAATGAAGTCTAGTCTAATTAAATAGACTTGTGGTAGGATTGTACCGGCCCAACGGGCCCGAGTCCAACGGGTGAACATTCGGTTCATCCCCACCACTGTGACTTCATCGTAACTCCGATCGCCGATCAGATCGGACCGATCGATTCAGTTTCCAAAACTGAATACTATGATCTGAAAACCATTTTTCAGAACCCCAGTGCAAAATGACCGTTTTGCCCCTCAACATCGGCAAATCACGATTTGACCTCTGTTGACCTTTTAGGAAGTCGCACTCCTAAAATCCTCTTCGTATGCTCAACAAATTGAGCTGAGTATCCGTGCGGTAATCTCGAATCCAGTACTTGTGTGACCCTCAATGGTTCAGGGATACAGCTAGCCGTGGGCCCACAACCATTGTGGCTCCGGAATCACAATCCCGGACTTGCCCAACGAATCATGGTAAGAGCGTCTAGCAACATCGCCCCATGATCCCCTAGGTATCACTGATAGTGCCTGCAAGAACCAGTTGATCGTGGTTAGCGTACAGTACGGTCCTTTTAATCCATATATCCCGATCAGATCAACGACCATTGGTAAATCGAGAGTCGCTATAGATCCGATAGCTATGCATACATCTTGGAGATCGAATAGTGACATCGCGAGTGTAACTAGGTAAACACATTTACCTAAAACACTTCTAGTACTCTGGCCAGAGATTCATACACTATTATCCCCTCAGATAGCATAGGATATCCACGCATGTCTGCGAGCGGTGAATCCTCGACAATGATGCATCGACTCCTACATGCATCGGGGTCTCACCCAATCCCGACGCCTTATGACCCCAAGTGAGTCGGCAAACGGGTTAAAGTGAGACGCCTATCATGTAGAGTCTCAATGACGTTTCGAGTCTTGAGGACTAATCAGTACAATCAAGACCTCGGACTTATCCACTCGACAAATGGTAACCACTTGGAAAGTCCGAACGAGGGTAGTTCGATAGATCACCAGGTCACTATCTATCTGCATGCTCAGAACATCACAATGTTCCCTACCAATGAAACATGGTACTTCGCATCGCAGATACTAGTCTCGAACTCGGGCGGCCTTATCCTCATTTTGACGGCCCAATCGACTAGGAACATGTTCAAAATACACAGCGACTATTAGATGTGTTTCATGATAGCCGTCATACCCACTATCACATCTAACATACGCTTTAGTGCATTTTAGGTCTTTACTCAACGCAATTGTAAATCATCATACATACAATGAAAGTAAAGAATGCCATATAAAACAATGCGAATATCATATATAAAGATTGTCATATACAAGAGTCTATAAACCCACACGCCACAAGTTGGCTAGTTGGGCATCTACTCTAACACAACTCGATGCTGAAATCGATCTCACGTCGTGGAGGGAATCCAGGAATCTCATCCGGGAACACATCGGGAAACTCTCGGACGATCGGAATGTCGCTCAACTCCAATCGGGGCTCTTGGGAAACGTCAAGCGCGTAAATCATGAATCCCGCATTATCCAACGATAACAGGCTAAACATCTCCATGGCGGACACCAGTGGAATCTTCGAGCGTGAATCAGAACCGTAGAACTCCCACCTCTCACCCGAGTCAGGGTGAAATCTCACCACAACATGAGAACAGTCAACAGTAGCCTTATAGCTAGATAATACGTCCATTCCCAAGATGCAATCCAAATCTCTGATTCCCAAAACAATCAGATTGGACACCAAAACGTGCTCATCAAATCGAAGCACACAATCCAACACCACTTCACGGGACCACAGATTCACACCAGCAGGGGTAGACACGGAAAAAACATCACACAATGGGGAAGAACTCAACCTATACTCACAAACAAACAACTCGGAAATAAAAGAGTGTGATGCACCAGTGTCAAATAAAACTCTCGCAGGATAATCGAAAATAGAACATGTACCTGCGATCACTATGCCAGGCGTCTCCTCAGCCTTATCTCTCGTCAAAGCGTTCGCCTGAGCCTGCTGGGAAACTGGAACTGAGGTCTCTGAGGTCCTCCAAACCTAGACGGTCCACTAGGCTGAAATCCAGATCGCTGAGTCGGAACAGGAAACTGCGGTCTCTGCGAAGAACCACCAGCCGAACCCTGCTGTGAAGGAACTGAAGTCTGTCCCATCAACAATGGACATGCTCTCCGAAAATATACCGGCTGTCCACAGTTATTGCAAGTCCCCTGAACACCACGACACTGCGAAGTCGGATGCCTACCTCCGCACTGTCCACAAAATCCACCGCCAGAACCACTGCTACCAGAACTCGTGGAACCAGAGGAACTCGAGTTCGCCTTCTTCTTAAATTGCTTTCCTCGAGGCCTAAATTGTTGGAGACTCGACTGCTGCGACCCTTGGGGAGACTGAAACGACTGCGATACTTCCTGCGCCGGTTGAAAAGCATGCCCAAACGTTGGCTGCACCGGAGCATCGGCCTCCATCAAACTCTTCTCAATGTCGACCGCATTGTTCACAGCTTCAATATAGGTCGTAGGTGAACCAAACAAAACCATCCGGTACAAATCAGGCCTCAAGCCTTTCAGAAATTTGTTCCTCTTTGTCCTCTCCTGGTTGGAAACGTGTGGCACGTAAACCAAAAGTGCAGAAAACTATCGGGCATACTCAGCCACTCGTATGCTACCCTACTTCAAGTTGTCAAACTCCCGCTCCCGGCTATTATAGAAGGAATCCGGGGTATACTCCTGTTTGAATGCCTCACAGAAGTTCTCCCAAGTGATCATAGCCCCACTATCACGAAGGATACGAGAAGTACCCCTCCACTAGCGCTGCACGTTATCTCGTAACTGCAGCACTGCCAATTTCTGTCTCTTTTCAGGAGCGTACTCCAAAGTATCAAACAGCTCCTCCATCTGAACTAACCAAGCCTCAGCCGAAGCACCGCCCTCAGTAGTAGCAAAAGTCATAGGGTTCGTCCGCTGAAACCTAGCTAGGACCAACTCCATCTCTCTGATCTGTCTAGTAACGTTCTCAACCTGATGAACATCATCATCACTACCTGCCCTAGACTCCTCCACAGTACGTCTAGTCGTCCTACCTCTTCCTCTTCTCGGCGGCATCTAAACAATTCTAGAGGTAAGATCTCACAGCAGATATATCACATAGACAGAATAAAGATCACATAAGTCACAGAGTCAATCAAAATCAAATCAAAAATATGTGCCTAGACTCGAGTGTGATCAAAGGAAATCGAGCTTATCCCAGTTTAAGCTCTGATACCAAAAATGTCAGGCCTCATGCTAATCTCACAAGATCAGAGCACAATTAAGCACATAATCACGAAAGCGTAAAATCGAGCTTAAAAATTTTCGAAATACAATTGGGCCTGAACTTAAAACATGATACAAAATATTCATAATCAAAATAAGAGTTAACTCAAACTCCAAAAATTCAGGTAACAACAATATTCAATTCAAAATACAGATCCCCAAATACAATAAAATACGGGGCATCCCCTGGTTCAATACATATCATAAATAGACTAGGACTCAAGGAAATGGGGATCGACCAGTTGGCCCTCCACTCGGTCCAGCCTGGTTACCTGAAGATCCTGCAAATGGGTAACACAGACCCAAACAACACAAAGCAGAAAAAGAAATACGAGGTCAAGCCTCAGTACGAAGAGCTCTAAAATAAACAGCAACTCATAAACATGCAGTATCTAAAGTCATGAGATGCATGAGGCTATCAAGGAAAATCGGATATCAAGACCAGTAAGTCAACTAGAAAATCAAAATCAGTCGAGCCTCTAAACCCACACAGGTCAACCGATGGAATCATCGATCCGTGATATTCCGGCCCGTCAGCCATCACAGCTCGGTGGTATTCCGAAACGACAAGTCAGTCGCTCACCACTCCGATGATAGCGTTGGACTTTTCAGGCACACCACATCAGTCGCCCAGTCACAACGTGGCTCTAATCTCGGGTCATCAATCGATCAATCTGGCTCAAGATGTATGCATGAATGACAAGGAAAACATATCTGATTTTTACATGAATAGAATATGTAAACAGCGCATACAAATCAGTAGCTCAGGCAGTTCACATAATCATAGATTCCATAGAAGCCAAACTCATAACTTCAATACTAGCAGGTTATGCTCGAAGCTGTTAAATCACGCTCAATCGTACCTTAAACAGCTGATTCTACCTCAACAGATAATTACCAAGGAACGACAGTTTGGATATAGAGATAAGAAATATCGGGTTCAGAATAATTCTAAGTGTCGATCAACACTTATCTATAAATATTTCTCAATTCAACTGCTTCTGTTCTCAAAATAACCAGACGTCGTGAACAGTAGGTATCTCACAACAGATACCAGTCGTTGCTTTCAATAGAAACCAGATTTTCCTCTTAACAAAACCAGCAGCAAACACCAAGCGTTGCATTTGCAAAGTAGCATCAAAACGACACCGTTACAACTAAACAAAACGACGCCGCAGCGTTCCACCAGCTGACAACAGATTTCTCTTGCGAAGCAACCAAAAGCTGGTAACAGATTCCTTCAAAAACCACCAGCGACTGGTTACGCGAAACAATGCAAAACGACGATGTAAAGGAGACGTCATCATATCTGTCAACATCTGGTTAACCAACCCAGCGACTGGATAAACCACGTAACAGATCCCTCGCTACTGGTACCAGACGCAATACCCAAAACGCTGCGTTTCAACTTAATAAAATGACGTCGCGTTACTCCCACGACTGGTTCCTCAAACCAGCAGCTGGTCATTCAGCTGGGACAATTCCTCACAACGCAACAGCTGATAGCGCGACAATCCAGCAGTCAACGCCAAAAGGTTAACCAACACGTGTCGCTTCCTCGATCATTATCGCAATTACGCGCCTGCTGCCAGCAGCAACCTCACCAAGCGCAACTACTGATTTAAATTCCACCAGCTACGAGCTACAGTACCGTTGACTCTTGAATTCCGCTGCGACTGGTTTCTAACACTTAGAGAAATTCGACAACCTAAAATACCATGACTAATCCTACAAAACAGATTAATCACTAATCGAATTTCTCAATTCTCACATCTGAACTTAGTCATTTTCATATCGTTGACCATTGACATCTGGTGGAAGTAGTATTATTAGGTGACATCTGATTTACTCGTTTAGTTGGTTAAGATCTGATGACTTCATTTAAAAGTTTCGTTTACATCTGTTTGACCAACAGAAATCTGATTTAATTCTTCTTCTTTACGACGCTTGTGTTCAATTAGATTTCTACTGTTTCACGTATGATTGTGTTGACTTCTGAGTTGACTCATGACATCTAAAGTGTTTCTTCTTCGTCGAGACACTTACGTTCGATTCAGATTTCTACTGTTCCTTTATTCAGATTTCATCTTTTATTCCTTCAATACGTCTTCAATTGAGACAGAAAGCATATATTTGAATTCCTTGTTTATTTCCACTTCAATTCAAAAGAATTATCCGATTCAATTGACAGATTCAAGTAGTATTTTTATTCAGTTTTCACCTTTGCAAGCATTTCAGAGAATCCTTATACAGTTCCAGAACATCATTTAACAAACAAAAACCAGTAAATCGTACTAAGAGAAAAGGAAAACAGATTTACAAAAGAAAAGAAAGAGTAGAAAGATTATGTTTATGAAAGTTTTAAGTTATGACTTTGGCAACAAATGGTCCCCAGAGGAAGGGTGAGTGCGCGGCTGACGAACCGTGTGCCCTTTCAAATAGGAAGGATCAGGATTACAGATTGACGGATCTGTATACCACTTCAACCATGAGCTTTATGCAAATACTGATATCTTGAGTTTGATCAAGCGAATTGGACCAAATGTACAAGTGTCTTTGTCATAATTTCAGAAAAGAAATAAAGAGCGTATGTGTGATTTTAATCACAGTTCTGCAGTATGTTTAAATATGCTTCAAGTTTTCAGAACTGATTCATGTTTCATGCTTTCGTAATTATTCAGATTCCTCAGTTTTATGCTTTTCTTAGTTATTGTTAAGTGTACTCATATCTCAGTTGTATCAGATACCGTTTGCTTTTATCTGTATGCCTTCGATATCCCAGATTTTACCTACTGGGCCTTTGGCTCACTAGTTTCATTGAGTGCAGGTATTGAGAAAATAGGAGCTGGAGGGAGATGAACAGAAAGGAAGGAAGTGTTTATCGTGGACACCAGATTTCATTGCACCTTTCTGTTTCAGATTTTGTTGTACAGAAACCTTATTTTTAGTATTTTGTTTGAATCATATTTCTTGTTCGATTATTTTGTAGAAATCTGAACAGAATTCATGCTTGAAAGTTTCACTTATGACATTATCAGATCTCTCCCATTTCTGCGTATGACATTATTATTCAGATGTGTACAATTTCCGCGCCCTTTATAGTTCACGTCTGATTTCTCTTATTGTTTAAGTGTTGAATTTATTTGCACTTTAGCCCAGAAAATTTAATAACGACTGGTTCATCATTTAGAATCGAAACTTTTGGGTCTATCAATTTGAACCCTAAACTTCTAAAATTACATTAAGAAAATTCCGGTCGTTACAGTTGGTATCAGAGCCTGGTCCTTGAGATAAACACACTTCCAGTCTGAGCAGATCTCTCCAGCCGCTTATAAATTTGTGAGTTTTAATTCATGTTCTAGCATAAAGTAATCTCTCATATAGAATTGTGGTGGATTTGGATACCCTTTCAGATATGTCAAGACGAGATAGAGGAAGAAGGAGTTATACAGAAGGAGATAGCGAATCTGATGGAATGAATCCCGTTCTTAACAGCATGGCTCAACTGTTAGAACGATTAGTTAATCAAACCACTAATGGGAATGGTCAGTATTCGTGTAGAATAGTTAACCGAGAAGATCCACAAGAGCGATTCAGGAGGCAGCGACCTCAAGAATTTTCTGGTACTACTGATCCGCTCATAGCAGAGATCTGGATCAAATCTATGGAAGTTATATTCGAATATATGCATCTGACCGAATTGGAGAGACCTCGGTGTGCAATTTATATGCTGAGGGGAGATGAGTGATGTGGTGGGAAGGAGCCAAGTTAATGGTGGACTTGGAAATTCTTACCTGGGAGGAATTCAAGCGGGTCTTTTTCGAGCAGTACTTTACTGTAGACGTGAGAGAACAATTGCAAAGTGAATTTTTAACCCTTAATCAAGAAGGAATGGCGACGCGGGACTATATCCGCAAATTCGAGAGGGGATGTTATTTTGTTCCACTGATTGGGACAAATGCAGATGCCAAAACTTCGCAATTTCATTAATGGTTTGAAGCCCATGATCAAACATGATGTTAGGTTGGCAGAACCCGTGGATTACAAAGCAGCTGTAAATAAAGCTCTGCGGGAGGAACAAGACTGGAAGGCAATTGATGATGAGAGACAATTGAAGAGGCAGGCTTTCCAGCAAATTGATCGAAGGAAGTTCAAGAAACAGAACAGCAATCAGCAAGGGCCTCAAGGAAAAGGGCCAATTTCCTACCTGCAAGAAAAATCATGCGGGACAGTGTCTTTTTGGACAGAAGGTCTGCTATACATGTGGAAAGCCAGGCCACATGTCTAGGAACTTCCCCCAGAAACAACAACAACTCATCACAAGTAGGGCCTATGTGATGACAGCTGAAGAAGCTCCGACAGATACCACAGTGGTAACGGGTAAGATATCTGTCGCTAACATGTCTACAATAGCCCTGTTAGATTCTGGTGCAACTCATTCGTTTGTATCAGATAAATTTTCTAAGAAATTGTTTATTAAACCAGAAGAAGTAGAAGTAGGATATTGTGTTCAGATTCCTACGGGAGATAATATAGTAACCAATCGTGTTATCCGAAATATAGAACTTAAGTTGCAAGGAAATATTGTCTATGCAGATTTGATAGTATTGCCGATGCTTGAGTTTGATTTCATATTGGGAATAGATTGGTTAATCAAATACGCAGCTGTTATCGACTTTAAGCAGAGGTCTGTTCATATTGAATTACCTGGTGGAACATCATTTTTGTTCAAAGCTGATAAGTTTAGGGGTACCCCAAAAATAATATCAGCATTGGAAGCCCAGAAGTGTCTAAGAAACGGATGTCAGGGATTTTTACTAAGTGCCTTATTATTAGAACCTGAAAAGAAAATTAATTTGGAAGATGTACATGTTGTGAGGGAGTTTCCAGATATCTTCCCAGCAGATATTACAGGTTTGCCTCCGAGTCAGGAATTAGAATTCACTATTGATTTTGTGCCAGAATCTGCCCCAGTTTCTAAGCCTCCTTACAGACTCGCTCCTAAGGAAATGAAGGAACTAAAAGACCAGATCCAAGATCTATTGGATATGGGATTCATTAGACCCAGTACCTCACCATGGGGTACTCCAGTACTGTTTGTAAAGAAGAAAGATGGGAGTATGCGTTTGTGTATCGATTATAGAGAACTGAATAAGTTAACAATTAAGAATAAATATCCTCTCCCTAGGATCGACGATTTATTCGATCAGCTTCGTGGAGCTGTTATGTTCTCAAAGATCGATCTAAGGTCTGGATATCACCAATTACGAGTTAAGGAAACAGATGTGTACAAAACAGCCTTTAGAACCAGATATGGCCATTATGAATTTTTAGTTATGCCATTTGGATTGACTAATGCGCCATCAGTCTTTATGGATTTAATGAATCGGGTATTCAACCTTTCTTAGACAAGTTCGTAATAGTATTTATAGACGATATACTTATTTACTCTAAGAACATAGGTGAACACGAAGAACACCTTAGAGAAATCTTACGGATTTTAAGAAATAAACAGTTATTTGCTAAGTTTAGCAAATGTGAGTTCTGGATCGAAAAGGTTGTATTCTTAGGTCATATTATTTCAAAGGATGGAATAGAAGTAGATCCTTCAAAGGTAGAAGCTGTACGGGATTGGCCTGTACCTAAGAGTGTAACAGAAATCCGAAGTTTCTTAGGACTTGCAGGCTATTATCGAAGGTTTATAGAGGGATTTTCGAAGATCGCTGTTCCATTAACAGCTTTGACTAAGAAAAATGCTAAGTATGATTGGACTTTAGAATGCCAGTCCAGCTTTGAGAAATTAAAACTTGCGTTAATCGAAGCCCCTGTTTTAACGTTACCATCGGAGAAAGGAAATTTTGTGATTTACACTGATGCATCGAAGACAGGACTAGGAGCTGTTTTGATGCAAGAAAGAAAGGTGATTGCTTATGCTTCTAGACAGTTGAAAATTCACGAAAGAAAGTATCCTACGCATGACCTCGAATTAACAGCAGTTGTTTTCGCATTAAAGATTTGGAGACACTATTTATATGGAGAAAAATGCGAAATTTTTACAGACCATAAAAGCCTTAAGTATTTATTTACCCAGAAAGAGCTGAATATGAGGCAAAGAATATGGCTCAAACTGGTTAAAGATTACAATTGTGTAATCAGCTATCACCCCGATAAATCTAACATAGTAGCAGATGCGTTAAGTAGAAGAAACGTGGGGTTAGCGTAGATTTCAATTCAGATTCATCTAGCGTTAGAAATTAACATATTTGAACTAGGGATAGTTAAAAAGGAGAATGCTGCTAAGTTGTCAGTCTTACGATCCAATCAGCGTTAAAGGATAGGATCAAAGAGGGTCAGGAAAAGGATGATCAACTTCAGAAATGGAAGAAGCAAGACGAAGACAGAGGAGCAAATTTGTATACAGTGGATGAAGAAATTGTGAAATATAGGGATAGTTAAAAAGGAGAATGCTGCTAAGTTGTCAGTCTTACGATCCAATCAGCGTTAAAGGATAGGATCAAAGAGGGTCAGGAAAAGGATGATCAACTTCAGAAATGGAAGAAGCAAGACGAAGACAGAGGAGCAAATTTGTATACAGTGGATGAAGAAATTGTGAAATACCAAGGTCGGTTGTGGATACCGCGCACAGATAATTTGCGCAATGAAATTATGAATGAAGCTCATAACTCACCGTATTCAATTCACCCAGGAGGAACAAAGATGTTTAAGGATTTGCAAGCTCTGTTTTGGTGGCCGGGGATGAAGCGTGACATCTGTAGATTCGTCGCTGAATGTTTAACATGTCAGAAAGTTAAAGCAGAACACCAGAGACCTACTGGAATGTTGAAACCACTTCCTATACCCGTATGGAAATGGGACAATATAGCGATGGATTTAGTTGTAGGATTACCCAGAACAGCACTAGGATACAATGCAATTTGGGTTATCATTGATAGATTAACTAAGTCTGCACATTTCCAACCTGTTAAAACAACTTATGATTTGAATAAGTATGCAGAGTTGTACATCAAATAAATAGTCAGACTTCACGGAATTCCAAGTTCTATAGTATCAGATAGAGATCCCAGATTTACTTCGAGATTCTGGAAAAGCTTACACCAAGCCTTAGGAACTAAATTAACTTTCAGTACAGCGTTCCATCCTCAAACAGATGGACAATCAGAAAGAGTTATCCAAATACTGGAAGATTTTTTACGGGCTAGTGTTCTTGACTTTTCAGATAGTTGGGGTTTTAAATTTCCATTAATTTGAATTCACCTATAACAATAGTTACCAAGCTTCGATAGAAATGGCACCATACGAAGCTTTGTATGGCAGAAAATGTCGTTCGCCAATTCTTTGGGATGATATAGGTGAAAGAACGGAGATAGGACCTGATATTGTTGAACAAACTGCTGAAGCAATTAAAAGAATTTGTGATCGAATGAAAACTGCTCAGAGTAGGCAGAAAAGCTATGCAGACAGTCATCGAAGAGATCTGAACTTTGAAGTAGGAGATCATGTGTTCTTGAAGATATCACCAATGAAGGGTGTTATCAGATTTGGTAGAAAGGGAAAGCTAAGTCCCAGATTTGTTGGACCATTTCAGATCTTAGAACGAATCGGGACTTTAGCGTATCGTTTAGCGTTACCTCCAGAGATGTCTACTGTTCACAATGTGTTCCACATATCAGCGCTTAGAAAATACATTGCAAACCCTTCGCATGTACTCAGATATGAACCCATTCATTTAGCATCAGACTTGACTTACGAAGAGATTCCAGAGAAGATTTTAGCTAAAGAAAATCGTAAGTTAAGAAACAGTATTATCCCAATGATTAGAATTCAATGGAAAAATCACTCAGAAAGAGAAGCAACTTGGGATGTTGAAGCTGATATGCAGAGAAGTTACCCAGACCTCTTCAAATAAGTAATTTCGAGGACGAAATTCTTTTAAGGGGGGTAGATTGTAGTGCCCAGACCTTTTTATAGCCACAATTAATAAGTTATGAGATTTGAGGGATTAAATTGATATGCTATTTTCTTCAACTCTTAATTCGGTTTAATTTCAAGTTTCCGATTTGTACTATTTACTTTTAAGCCTTGAAAAGCTAAATTTCAGATTCCATGATTTCGTAAGTTTCAGACTTCATTAAATCGACATTCCGAAGTTAGCTTCATGCTTTATTCATATTTCTATTGCAATTCATAGACTTCCAGATGTTGGAACATAAATTCAGCAGTTGTTTAGCAGGTTAATTGAAAACCAATCGGATCCTTCGTTTTAACTAAAATGGCTTGGTTTTTATTGCATCGGATTTTACTTTGAAAAACAGAGTGCGCTTTTAGGGGAATTTGACATATTGATAACGTGTTTTCCTTCCGTAGGCATTTAAATCATATAAATAGAATCATAAGCTGCTTCATGCATCATTACTTTCAAAACAAATCATAGTAAGCGGTTCTCTTTCTTAAGGAAACCGAGCAAAATCCTTTCAAAACTTTTGAAGGAGACGAACGGAGTGCAGGTGATTTGCTGAACTTCGGCTGTGTTTGTGTTGCAGAATTCAGGCATGTAAACTCTGTTTCTTGCTCACTCGGTGAAAGCCTATATTCAGTTCTGTTTTTGCATGTTTGTATGCAATTTTTAAGAAAAGGAAGATGGCTACGGCTTTTGTTCAGAAAACCAGAAGTTCATGCTCTGTTTTTATGAAAGTTGCGTTTTACTGTATTTTGATCCAGAAATGTTTTAGAAAATGGTTTGATGATGTTCTTCTAGTAGTTTCCTGAGTTTTTCAAAATATTTCTCATCGAAGTAGCTTACAAGTAGCTTATTCGATGAATCCCAGAAACTTCTTAAGATACTTTGAATTCTTCAGACGAAGGTAACCGTCGTAGTTCATGTTTATCCACACGGTTAAGTCTGAAATCTGGTTCTTATGCCATCGGTGATATTCTATGATGAACAGGTTTCTAAGAGTAGAGGTCTGTTTATGTGTTATGTAAGTTCAGATTTCTCCTTTGGTATGACATCTGAACTTAGTCATTTTCATATCGTTGACCATTGACATCTGGTGGAAGTAGTCTTATTAGGTGACATCTGATTTACTCGTTTAGTTGGGTAACATCTGATGACTTAATTTAAAAGTTTCGTTGACATCTGTTTGACCAACAGAAATCTGATTTAATTCTTCTTCGTTACGACGCTTGTGTTCAATTCAGATTTCTACTGTTTCACGTATGATTGTGTTGACTTCTGAGTTGACTCATGACATCTGAAGTGTTTCTTCTTCGTCGAGACACTTATGTCGATTCACATTTCTACTGTTCCTTTATTCAGATTTCATCTTTTATTCCTTCAATACGTCTTCAATTGAGACAGAAAGCATAGATTTGAATTCCTTGTTTATTTCCACTTCAATTCGAAAGAATTATCCGATTCAATTGACAGATTCAAGTAGTATTTTTATTCAGTTTTCATCTTCGCAAGCATTTCAGAGAATCCTTATACAGTTCTAGAACATCATTTAACAAACAAAAACCAGTAAATCGTACTAAGAGAAAAGGAAAACAGATTTACAAAAGAGTATCAAAAGTTTGATCAAGCGAATTGGACCAAATGTACAAGTGTCTTTGTCATAATTTCAGAAAAGAAATAAAGAGCGTATGTGTGATTTTAATCACAGCTCTGCAGTATGTTTAAAGATGCTTCGACAATGTTTTCAGAACTGATTCATGTTTCATGCTTTCGTAATTATTCAGATTCCTCAGTTTTATGCTTTGCTTAGTTATTGTTAAGTGTACTCAGATCTCAGTTGTATCAGATACCGTTTGCTTTTATCTGTATGCCTTCGATATCCCATATTTTACCTGCTGGGCCTTTGGCTCACTAGTTTTCATTGAGTGCAGGTATTGAGCAAATAGGAGCTGGAGGGAGATGAACAGAAAGGAAGGAAGTGTTTATCGTGGACACCAGATTTCATTGCTCCTTTCTGTTTCAGATTTTGTTGTACAGAAACCTTAGTTTTAGTATTTTGTTTGAATCAGATTTCTAGTTTGATTATTTTGTAGAAATCTGTACAGACTTCATGCTTGAAAGTTTCACTTATGACATTATAAGATCTCTCCCATTTCTGCGTATGACATTATTATTCAGATGTGTAGAATTCCGCGCCCTTTATAGTTCACGTCTGATTTCTCTTATTGTTTAAGTGTTGAATTTATTTGCACTTTAGCCCAGAAAAATTTAATAACGACTGGTTCATCAATTAGAATCGAAACTTGTGGGTATTTCCATTTGAATCCTAAACTTCTAACATTCCCTTAAGAAAAGTCCGATCGTTACAGTTGGTATCAGAGCATGGTCCTAGAGATAAACACACTTCCAGTCTGAGCAGATCTCTCCAGCCGCTTATAAATTTGTGAGTTTTAATTCATGTTCTATCATAAAGTAATCTGTAATATAGAATTGTGGTGGATTTGGGCTACCCTTACAGATATGTCAGGACGAGGTGGAGGAAGAAGGAGCTATACAAAGGAGATAGCGAATCTGATGGAATGAATCCCGTTCTTAACAACATGGCTCAGCTGTTAGAACGATTAGTTGATCAAACCACTAATGGGAATGGTCAGTCTTCGGGTAGAATAGTTAACCGA
>KQ993147.1:1479-21051 GCA_001598015.1 Dorcoceras hygrometricum | reverse complement strand
ACTAATCAGTACAACCAAGACCTCGGACTTATCCACTCGACAAATGGTAACCACTTGGAAAGTCCGAAGGAGGGTAGTTCGATAGATCACCATGTCACTATCTATCTGCATGCTCAGAACATCACACTGTTCCCTACCAATGAAACATGGTACTTCGCATCGCAGATACTAGTCTCGAACTCGGGCGGCCTTATCCTCATTTTGACGGCCCAATCGACTAGGAACATGTTCAGAATACACAGCGACTATTAGATGTGTTTCATGATAGCCGTCATACCCACTATCACATCTAACATACGCTTTAGTGTATTCTAGGTCTTTACTCAACACAATTGTAAATCATTACACACATAATGAAAGTAAAGAATGCCATATAAGAAAATGCGAATATCATATATAAAGATTGTTTGTACAAGAGTCAATAAAACCCACACGCCACAAGTTGGCTAGTTGGGCATCTACTCTAACAGTTTCTATCTACAATCCACAATCAGAAATGGCTTCATCATTCTACAGTAACTCTCATCACGTTGATTTTTAATCCGTTCTCAGCATGGATGACCAAGGTATGGTGTCGATGTTTAAAGCTCTTATGGCATCCGGCCTTACAGGTTTTCTGGGATGTCCAGCAGTTATTTATGAAGATGCTTTAGTGGAATTCTTTGAGAACGCGTCGGTTCGAGAGGGTGTTATTATCAGCACTGTGGCTGGGCAGTTTGTGTGGAAATATCTGAGGAGTGGTTTGCAGAGTCGTTTGAGCTTCCTGTAGATGGTTTGGGAGATCTATCGGAGATTCCCAAGGATGCGATTTTTGTTGCTAGGAGCATCGTATCTTTGTCGGGGGAGCCAGTAAGTCTATCGGGAAGGAAGAATCAGATGAAATTTGAGTTTCGTCTTCTGTGCGATGGCGAAAGCTATTTCTGTGAAGGCAGGGTCCTTCAATGCCATAACTGTTGAGAAGTTTTCTTTGATTACGGCAGTTGTTTGCAGTATTCGGATGAACTGGGCTAAGATTTTGTTCAGCATTTTTAAGAAGATGGTGACTCCGGGATCCAAACAAGCCAAGGGCTTCGCTATTCAAATCAGTCTTTTGCTGGCGAATATTCCTAATCTGGAATTAGGCGCATCTTCCGAGTTCCTGCTTCCAAAATCCTCACTAAAAAGATTGTGCATCGATTTATCCCTATTAATGATCGAGATGGTGCAGAGGACGCTGCTGGGGCAGCAAAGCAAAGAGCTGCCTCGAAGAAAAGACCTGCTGCTGATGTTGTAGCAGCATGACTAAAGAGAAAAGGACTTCGAAGAGGAAATTAACTTTGGAGACAGTGGTCGTTGCTCAGGAAGCAGTTCCTATTCAGAGTGTTCCTGTTTCAACAGCTTTAGAACCTATGGTTGAAGACCAGCAGGCAGATTTTTGTACAGAGCAACCAGCTGATGAGCTTGCCACTGATAAATCAGCAGCTTCAACTGAGGAGAGACACTGGTTTGATCTCTCATATGAAGAACTTATTGCGAAATGGGCTGTTGAACGCCAAATTACATCTCCTGCTGATTCTAATGATGACATCAAGGATGATAAACCAGTTGTCGATGATCCCGATACTATTATCAATCAAGTTCTTCAACATTTGGACTCCACTTCAGCTGATAAGCATGTTGAGCCAGTTGAAGAAGCAGCAACTATGGATGTTGACACTGCTGGTGAGGACCAGCAGGTACAGGAATTTTTGGCTCAAAACTCAAATGATAATTTGCTTGATGATGATGAGTAGCAGTCACTGGAAGATATTCTTCTGGCGATTCCAGTTGACGTTCCTTTGCCCTCTTCTAGCATGGAAATTACAAAGATTGTGATGGGCCAAGAGATAAAAATTCCAGGTGTTACTGAACGGACTTGGTTCCTAAGCAGCCTTCCTAAGATACCTGCTGATCATAAGGGCAAGGCGGTTTTGGTGGAGAAAGACCCTATTAAGGGCAATCCAGCTCAGGAGCATTTCTTCTTGATCTGTGCAGATATCGATTTGCTCTTAGCTTTGCGAGCAAAGGTAATTGATGACGTCGCTCTATTCTTTAATTCTTTCAGTTTAAAGAAACTGGATACAATAAATATTGAGGAGATGTATAAGAAGGAGGAGCTAGTTTTGTCCTGGGGCGAAACAGAGTCACCCCAGGAAGCTATTCAACGGAAATCTTACATTTTGCTCAAGTATAGAAAAGTTTTGGTTTTGAAATTTTTGTAATCATGGAGATCCAATTTTGTGCCGGGACAAGGATCGTCCGCAGTTGATCGCATGGTGATAGAGTTGCTTTCCGATCTTCATGTATCTATTTTAGAGGAGTTGACAAGGGCGGCAGGGGCTCATGGCATTATATGGAAAAAGCCTTGTTGTTCTACGATGTTTGAGGGGAGCTCCAGAGATCGAGGCGCTGTAATTGCCCGAACCAACACGAATACTCGATCGTCATGCTGGATTAGAACGATGATTTTTGTTGATGGAGTGTGGACTGTAGAACCCTGTGCTGATAAGTGGGTAAAAATTCCCCGGCAGGTAATTTCTAATGAAGTCCATCGTCAGCGACAATTTGATGACACTCTCTCTCCAGTGAGTGAATTTTTCAGGCTGATGAGGAAAAGATGGGCTGATGTTTGTTTGGAGGTAACTGAATTTTGTGCTTATCGAAAACTATTACTTGTTGGCTCCATCAATTTTTGTAGAGCATTAGAGATTGTTGAGCCCGATTCGTGTGTTGATTTTCGCCAGCCGACAGTGTTTACTCTTCGTCTGTCTTAGTTTTGTACAGTTCACATTCAGTACAGTTTGTTTAGCAGATTGTCTACTGCAGATATTTCAGATTTTCTATCAACAATTGCTTTGGACAGAACAGCTTTCCGTAGTGTTCAGAGATCTTTTGCTGAGTCAGTTGTTCCGAGTGTACAGTTTTCTCTAGATCAGCGTCCGTCTTCTCCAATCTCTACTGACAGTTCTTCTTCCTTGCGCTTTGATACGACAGATGTAGATGCTACTGTGTCTTCTCTACCTCCTGTTTCTCAAGATTTCTCTGCTGCTCTTGCTGATCTTCAAGCTATTCTTTCGGAGCAGATTTATGAATCTCAGAGTGGCATTTCATCCAGGCTACATAAAATTGAGCAAGTCCTTCGTGACACCCTGAGCGATCAAGCCGCAATATTCAAAAATCTATCTCAGGAAGCACGCCAAGAAGGCCGCACCATTGATGATGTCCACACTATGCGCTTCAATGAATTCCGCAAGAATATTTTAGCTCAAAATGCTTCTATATTTGTCGGATTGGCGGATGTTCGTAAGGAAGTGGAAGAAGTGAATGCCAAAGTGGACATTATGGCCTCGCGCTTAAATGACATTCAAAAGGATGCTGAGTCCACCAAGGAAGCCCTTTCCCACCAGCTTTTTGAATTCCAAAGTCAAGCACAAGAAAATCAGAATATTCTTCATGCCCAACTGAGCGAACTTGTTGATTATATCCATCGGGGCAGTGCTGACAAAAAGGGGGAAAGTGGCAGCCGAGGACTCCAACAGCCATCGAATGTTCAAATGAGTGCCAGTGCTGAGAGGACTCCAACATTTGCGCAAAGAGTTGAAATGGCTCAGAGACATATTGTTCATACAGTGCTGGATGCTGATGCTAACAGAGCATTACTTGAGATACAAGCAGCAGTGGAGCGTGATAGAGAAAGAAGAAGAAGAGAGGCGAGGATGTTGAAAAGGAGGAGAAGAGATTAGATTAGCTTTTCTACTGAAATCTTTGTACAAATCTTTTGTACAATTTTGTTGGTTAATGAAAATTTGCTTTCCAGCAGATAGTGTGCAATTTATTTTTGCATATCTTTTGTCTCGGCCGCTGAAGTTTTGTCATCACCAAAAAGGGGGAAATTGTTAGGACAAAATTTATTAGTTTTGGTGATAACAAAAATAAGACAAGTTGCTATTGGACAATCAGTCATCGCATTTAACGAGAGGATATTTATCTTTCAATCAGTGGTATTTCAGCAGTTGGGGTATTCGAGAGAAATCAGCAGATGATATGCGATCAGTAGATGAACGGTTTGAGATTTTCAGCAGATACTTTCTTTGTAAGCAATCAGCAGGTGCTTTAGTTTCGAACACAGGAACATAAGTGTTAGCATGCTTTTGCTAAGGAGTACTAAACGACAGCGTTCAAGTAAGTTGGAACGACGTCGTTGGGATGCACAGTTACTTATCAGCAGAAACTATCTTGAAGTGATAATCAGCAGATACATTCTTGAAGAGATCAGCAGTTGCTCAGTTTATTCGTTGGAGATTGCGAAACGACAGCGTTTGGATAAGTTGAAGCGACAGCGTATTGATTGGCTTTTCATTTCAGCAGATGACTACAGTGAACTTCAACCAGCAGATGATGTTAACCAGCAGGTGCATTACAAAGATAGCAAAACGGAGTCACTTGAATAAGTTGACACGACATCGTTTTAACGCTAAAGGAATCAGTTGATGGAAAAACACAAATGTATTTCAGCATGTGAATTCTTCCAAGTTTTTTTCCAGTCGAAGTATCTTTGACATCGTTGATGGAGTTAGTGCTGGTTATCAAACTTATTGCAGGCGCAAGCTCAAATTGATTCAAATAAGATCGTTCACTCAAATGGAAAAGATTCGTAGGATCGTACAGTTGCCTGGAATTAAGGAGACAAGTTAGGTACTATTTTGGGTAAATAGTACAGTGTATAGAGGCCGTTTATCCATGCTTGCACAAATATGGAAAGAAGACAAATTGGCTCTGTCAGTGAGCAATTTACCTTGTAGTGGAGCAGGAATTACGGTGTACGAGTTTGGCAGCAATTCAAACGGGATTCATTTCCTTTGGAGAATTAAATGACCGTTGCAATCGGAGCCTATATATATCAGCAGCAGTGTTGAAGAAAAAGACACTTCGCTAACTATCTACTGCGGTCACGCTGCCAAACTATTTCTCGAGCTATACTCTGTTGAAATCTCCAAAAAGCTCAAAGACTCGAAGAACCTAACAGTTGATCCTCATTGAAATACCTTCGAGTCAATCTTCTGGTTACCTGGTTGTAATCGAGTTTCATTGTTGAAACCAGAAGATTTTTACAGTCTCAAATACGTGTTTTCATTGTTATATCCTATTGAGTCTGTAACGAACTGTCTTTGTAAAGAAGTTCGAAAAACTATCAATTGTTGTAAACCAGCAGCGAAGTCTGCGTGAAGTGTTGTGAAGTGCTAGGAGTTCTCGTAGCTGCGGGTTACGGGATCGGGTGTTTGTAGAAGTGCTACTCTCATCAAATTCTTCTAGTGATACCTTCCGAGGAGGAAGAAGGGGAGACGTAGGACATTGAAGTCCGAACTTCCAGAAACAAATTCTTGACTCAATCTTTTAATACAGCATTTATTTATTGTTGCATATTATTCACTGTTCACAAACCAATCGGCCTTTTTCCGTACATATATTGTTGGCTGAGAAGTTTGCATAAAACTGAGATCCAAAATATTTTAAAAGAGTTTTGAAATAGAAAAATAGAAGGAGTTCATTCAACCCCCCCCCCTTCTGAACTCCTATTTACTTAGTGATCCTATTTCTGGGACCATCACCGTCCTCTAGCCTCATCTCTCTGTCTCCACTGCTGTAACTGCTCATCTGCAGCCTGGCCGTCCCTAATACGATCTCGAAGATTCGGCTGAACTGTGAGTGCTGCGAGGCTAGGCGCACGTCCTACTGAATAAAACTCCAACCCAAATCTCTGAATCTCAGTCTGTAGTGGTCGCTCCACTGATAAACACGCCACCACTGAAGTCTTCCGGCTCAAAGCGTTTGCTACCACATTAGCCTTACTCGGATGGTAGCTAATGTCACAGTCATAGTTCTTCACCAACTCTAGCCATCTGCGCTGCCTCATGTTCAGCTCCTTCTGGGTGAAGAAGTACTTGAGGCTCTTATGGTCGGTGAAAATCTGACACTTCTCGCCGTACAGATAGTGTCTCCAAATCTTCAGTGCGAACACTACTGCTGCAAGCTCCAGATCATGCGTCGGATAGTTCTGCTCATAACTCTTCAGTTGTCTCGACGCATAAGCAATAACCTTACCACCCTGCATCAGAACTGCACCCAAACCTCTCAAAGAAGAATCTGTATAAACCACGAACTCCTCGTGGTCCACTGGCATAGCTAACACTGGTGCTGAAGTAAGGGCCTCCTTCAGCTGATCAAAGCTCCTCTGACAGTCGGTACTCCACACATACTTCGCATTCTTCTTGGTCAAGGCTGTCAAGGGCACTGAAATAGAGGAGAAGCCCTTGATGAATTTGCGATAGTAACCTGCCAAGCCCAAGAAACTACGAATCTCTGCTGCATTCTTCGGAATTCCCCAGTTCTGAACTGCCTCCACTTTCGATGGGTCAACAGAAATCCCATCTCTCGACACAATATGCCCTAAGAAAGCCACCTGCTCTAGCCAAAACCCGCACTTGATGAATTTTGCGTATAACTTGTGCTCCCTCAAAGTCTGCAAAGCTGTCTTCAAGTGCTGTCTATGCTCCTCAAAGCTCCTCGAATAGATCAGAATGTCGTCAATGAAAACGATGATGAACTGGTCTAGATACTTCCTGAATACTCTGTTCATCAGATCCATAAAAATCGCTGGGGCGTTCGTCAGACCAAATGGCATCACCAAGAACTCGTAGTGGCCGTAGCGTGTCCGAAAATCAGTCTTGGACACGTCCTCATCTCTAACTCTCAGCTGATGATAGCCAGATCTCAGATCAATCTTTGAGAACACTGAAGCTCCCTGCAACTGATCGAATAAATCCTCAATCCTCGGGAGTGGATATTTGTTCTTTACGGTAACTTTGTTCAACTCCCGGTAGTCAATGCACAGCCTCATGCTACCATCCTTCTTCTTCACAAACAGAACTGGCGCGCCCCATGGAGAAAAACTAGGGCGAATGAACCCCGTATCAAGCAACTCCTGAATCTGCTCCTTTAACTCCTTCATCTCGGTAGGAGCTAATCGATACGGTGCCTTAGAGATAGGCACTGTACTTGGAATAAGCTCAATAGAAAACTCCACCTCTCTCTCTGGTGGAACTCCTGCGACATCGTCAGGGAATACATCTGCGAAATCCCTGACTACCTCCATGTCAGACAACGAAGGGCCTGCTGAATCTCCTGGAGCAGTAACACTGGCCAAGAATGCCTGAAAACCATGCTCAACCAGCTTCCTGGCCTGTAAGAAAGATATGAATTTAGGCTTCTGTGGTCTCCTAGCTGCCTTAAATAAGAAGGCCTCCTGCCCTGGCGGTCGGATAGAAACTGTTCGCCTCTAAAAATCAATCACTGCACCGAACTCTGTCAGCCAATCCATGCCTAGGATGAGATCAAATCCTGACATCGGCAACACCACTAAATCTTCTTGGACTGCATGATCCTGGAACATCGTCGTCAATCCCTGAACCACGTTGGTCATCGACAACTCCTCTCCTGAAGGGACCGTCACTGCGAGAGCCATACCCAAACTCTCCGGTATAATACCCATCCTCTGCGTGAACGTACTCGGAATAAATGAGTGAGTCGCCCCTGAGTCTAGTAGTGCAAGGGTAGTAACACCAAGCACACGAATCTCGCCTGAAACGAACACAGCACGCAGGCACGCGATTACAGTCATACTAAATCCCAAAAGTAGTTTAGATACCTAAACCGTTCTAGGTTCGCTAGTCCTATCCGTCAAAGTTCTCAAGGCAAGTTTTAGAAGATCTAACAGTTCTAATTAGGTTCCACTCCTCAGCAACTAGCGGGTTTGTAGTCCCCGCAAACTCCTTGGATCCCTGCTTGCAGCACCTCTCTGCGACATCCTCCTCATGCGACTTTTCGGGTCGCTCTGACTGACTCTCTAGGATCCTGGTGATCCCGGCTAGCATGCTCACGCTGTACCCCACCAGAACCACCGCTCTGATACCAAGTTGAAACGTACTAAACCTCTAAATTTTTTTTTGAAAGCCGACGTGGAATAACATTTAATGAAAGCGATAAATAAACCATAACTTAAGCATTAAAAAAAATACACCTCAACATGCGATAAAACGACTGCAAAATCCTTAATCCACGTCTCAAAAGCTAATCATAAAAATCAGAGTACTCAAAAACTGTTTGCGGAAAAACTGAACATGTTTAAAAGTAGGTAACATGAAATAACTAAGCGGTCACGGGGTAACAGCCGCAGCGGAGCATCAGACGTCCTCGCCGCCGGTCGGAGTAATATCATCAACATTATCATGCTCACATGAACCATATAAACCTAGTGAACCTAAAGGCCCAGCATGCTATATCCGCTAATAACAAGGTACATATAGTAAAACCACATACAAGCACATAAGTGTATAAACATAATTTTCATGACATGCGTGCATTAAAAGATCTTAAAACATTAAATCATGCTGTAGTCGTACATAAATCATCATAACATATAGGTTAAGGCATAACATAATACATAACATAACTTAAAAGAACATGCGATTCGTATCCATGAAGTGAGAGCCGTTAAATTCGATTGATCAATCTATAAACCAAGGTACGTGGCGGTGTGGTTCACCCGAACTTACCTCGGGATCCCTATATGTCACACCTCTATGCTTGCCACTTCACCATGTCGTGATCACATGGATCCATAATTACATAACGTAATACATAAATAATTAAATATATATTCATGGGCCTATGCATTATTTTTTCCTCGGCCCGATCAAGGACTGGCTCAAGTGACTGGCCCACTACTTCTAAGCCCAAAGCCTCAACTCAAACTTAAAATCATACTAAGTCCAACTCATAATGGTCCAACAACTAAGAACAAACCCTTTTTAAAATCGTTTGAAGGACTCGGCCCAATATCGTTAAAAAGGCTTAAAATTTCATTAAAATAAATATTGGCCCAAAGTCCACTAATTTGGCTAAAAACCCAATTTAATTAAAAATTTCAGCAACTTAAAAATAGATTTTGACTTAAAATCATTGACCAAAAATAATTTTGACCCGAAACTAATTTTAACTTAAAAAGTTGACTTGACCCGGAAAAAACGACCCGAACTTTAAAAATAAAATAACCCGGCCCAAAAATAAAATAACTCGGACCGAACTTAAAATACTGACTCGACACTTAAACCACTCTACCCGGCCCGATTTAACCGACCCATCGGCCCAAACGAACCGGCCCAAACCAAACACTCAACCCTAAACCTAAAATACACTCTCCTGCACAAGCTGCCTCCGCGACCAGTCTCCGGTTTTTACGTTCTTTCTCCCTGATCCAGCCATCGCTACTGGAGTCCTTCCTGTTGGACCACCCCAGGTCCAGACGGTTCTAACGTGACCGACCTTGCCTCAAACCGTGACCTAACCAGGGAGATATGGTCGCTACAAGTGGACGCACCAGCCATACTGCGCCGTCGCGACCACCTGTTGGTTTTCGCGTTCGTTCTCCCTGCTCCGGCCACCACTGCCAGAGCCCTTCCGACTGGACCATCCCCAGGTCCAGGCGGTTCTAACGAGACCAACCACAGCCCAACCGAGCTGGCACGAAGGAGAACGAATGCTGTGAAGGAGACGCACGCGACACGCACAAACACACACTGCACGGTGTGCGACATCAAGCCATTGGTTCGACCACAATTCCACCACTTCGAACCATGACAAGCCACTCCTAGGACCACCATGAACCACTTAACCATGAGCCAAGACCCCTCAAGCAGCCCATGAACCGAAGCCATGCAAAAAGGATCAAAACCGTGAGGTGCACATATGAGTGCATGCATGATCATGAACATAAACCTTGAGATCTGAAGCATACACGAAATTTCCATGCATAATCTTTATAAAAACAGTGTAATATGATCTATATGGTGAGAAAAGAAAGAATATAACATGCCTTGGTTGATAGAGAAGCAAAAATATGTGATATCGGGGCGGAGGACAATGGAGACGACCACACCTTGAGTTCCAATGGAGAAACTTGCAATTTTCAGCCACCAAGGAGAGTATGGAGTCTGAATTTGGCTGATGAGAGGAGGGCTAGGGCAAATTTTCGAGTTTAGGTGGAGGGTGTGTGAAAAAATGGGCTAAAAAGCCCTTCCACCTTGTTTTATTTAAAAAAATATAAGCCCATCATTATACTAGCCCATCCCCAAATTAAAAAGGCTTAAAAACATTTAAATATCAGCCCCCAAGCCTTTATTTAAAAGTGTCATAAAAGTCATAAAAATGGCCCGTATAGGCGAAAAACGGGTCCTCCTCGGTAACCGTGCATAAAATCTCATTTTCTTGGAAATTGTGCATAAAATAAAAATATTTTTCTTTAAAATATGTCTAAAGATGTCTAAATGCTAAACATTAAAATATTTTCGATTTGGTCGACTCCGGACTCGTCCCCGCTTACCGGTCTCAAACCGTACCGTAAAGCGATAAGCACACGTAGAGCATAAAATCATCACATTAACACATACATGACATGAAAATCATATAATCATAAGGTTTTCCTCCTAGTCATGCATTCAATTCACGTAATTAGGATTTTCCGGGAGTTACAGTTACTCCCAGTTTTTCCTGCTGAGCCCCTAGGCTCACTAGCTTTCTTGGTGCAGGTGAGTCCGCGCCGGATCAGATGGGTGGTGGAGTGCGAACCAGTAGCGGCGTGTGAGTGTTTATCGAAGGCCTGCGTTTCCGCGACGTTTATTTTGTGGTTGCTGTTTTTGTTGTCTTTGATCTTAGTCAAATCTGTATTGAGATCTGTTACAACAAAGATGAATTCAAATAGAGTTCAGTAGTTGTAATATCGCGACTTCGCATTTTGTACTTCGAAATTGTAATGAAATCTGATTTTATTTTCTTGGCGCCAATGGTTATTATTTTGATTTTTTTTATTTGAGCAAGGCAATACAGCTTGTTCCATTTATTATTTCAGCCCTCTATTTTCTCTTTTATTTCTTTTTCTTCGATTCCGTGACTTCCATGGGTATGGGCGTCACAACATGGTATCAGAGCATGGTCCAGAGATAAACACACGCACTCCTCGCTGGAACAGATTTCATCGACCGTCTCTTCGGGGGAGTGAGTTTTCTTTTATTTTTTAGAGCATGTATTTTCGATTCTTGCATGTTCTGATCTTCATATGTGGTGGATTACGGGCTATAGATTAAGATGTCTGGCCGAGGAAGAGGGAGAAGAAATGCCCCTGAAGAGGGACCTAGTCCTGATAGCAACGCTAGTATTGCCCAACTTTTAAGGCTGCTGGTAGAACAGCAGGGTAGAGGCTATGGTCAATCCTCCGGTAGTAGAGGACCCAGCAATGATGACCCTCAAGAACGATTTCGAAGACAGAAGCCGAGAGAGTTTAGCGGCACAACAGATCCGTTTATCGCAGAAAGCTGGATTAAATCAATGGAGGTGATATTTGAGTATCTCTAGACGCCCGACTTAGAAAGCTCCAGATGTGCGATTTATATGTTGAGAGATGAAGCGATGCTCTGGTGGGAAGGAGCAAAGCTTATAGTAGATGTGAAAAATCTGCCCTGGGAAGAATTCAAGCGGGTGTTTTTCGAACAATACTTCACAGAGGATAAGAGATCATCAGACTTCACGGTGTTCCCGTATCGATTGTATCTGATAGGGATTCCAAGTTCAAGTCTGCATTTTGGAGAAGTCTGCATCGAGCTTTGGGAACGAAGTTAACATTTAGCACAGCCTTTCATCCCCAAACCGATGGACAGTCAGAAAGAGTGATCCAGATTTTAGAGGACTTACTCAGAGCACGCATTATAGATTTCTCAGAAAGTTGGGATTTGAAATTGCCATTGGTGGAATCTGCGTATAACAACAGTTTTCAAGCCTCCATCCAGATGGCTCCATATGAATCTCTATATGTACGTAAATGTAGAACGCCTCTTCACTGGGATGAGGTAGGAGAGAGAGATGGTCTAGGACCAGACCTGGTAGAGCAAACAGTGAACGTTGTTAGAAAAATAAAGGAAAGGATGAAAGCTGCTCAAAGCAGACAAAAGAGCTATGCAGACAATAGACAAAGGGAGCTAAGATCACGTATGTTTGAAAGTAACTCCAATGAAGGGAGTGACGCGTTTTGGAAAGAAGGGAGAACTGAGTCCCAGATATATAGGTCCCTATGAGATTCTGGACCAAGTAGGAACATTGGCCTATCGATTAGCACTACCGCCGCATCTATATTCAGTGCATAATGTATTCCATGTATCAGCTTTGAGGAAATACGTTCCCCACCCATCACACATATTGAATGCTGAACCAATTCACTTAGTGCCAGATTTGAGATATGAAGAGAGACCTGAGAAGATCCTTCTTAGGGAGATTAGAAATCTGAGGAACCGTAGCATCCCAATGGTTAAATTTCAGTGGTCGAATCAAACCGAACGAGAAGCTACGTGGGAAACGGAAGCTGATATGCATATTCGTTACCCAGATTTATTCGGTAAGTAAATTTCGAGGACGAAATTTTTATAAGGTGGGTAGAGTTGTTGTTGGCGTAGTGTTGGATCCGGATCCCGTTTCCCAGGGGCGCAGCGGAAGTTTAAAATTTGCCCGGGAACGTTCAATACATATCAATAAAATCATAAAAACATGCATAGGATGTTTAATGAAAGTCACCTTGCTGGCGTCTAGGCGCCTGGCTCCGACCAGATTCACAGGGAATCTGGCACTTCAAGGTAGGCGGCGGTAGATCCTCCATAATCAATTCTACGACTGGAAACACGAGTCCTTCGTCAGTCTGCACTAGAAGAGCTGACGAATTTTGGCACGAACGGAATCTCCTCGTCGACGTGATCGAAACAAGTCCGACCACGTGAAAATCGAGCGACGACGGCGGCGCTAGGGGCGGTCGGCGACGGCGAGGTGTGGAGGAGAGGGTGGGGCGGCTACTTGGAGGCTAGGGTTGTATCAAGTGTGTTCTAGTTGTAGCCCTAGGTCTAATTTAATAAATAAGTGATGGGCTTGAACCGGCCTAATGGACTTGGGTCAGGCCCAGGTCCATATGAACATTAGGTTCATTTCCATCACCGTGGTTTCATCATAATCCCGATCGCCGATCCGATCAACCGATCAACACAGTTTCCAAAACTGAGTATTATGATGTGAAAACAATTTTTCAGACCACCTAGACCAAAATAGCAGTTTAGCCCCTCAACTTTGAGAAATCGCAATTTGACCCCTGTTGACTTTTAGGAAATCGCACTCCCTATAACCCTTCTCCTATGCTCAACACATTGAGCTCAGTTTCCACGCGTGAATCATGAATCCAGTACTTGTGTGACCCTCAATGGTTCAGGGATACAGCTAGCCGTGGGCCCACAACCATTGTAACTGCGAAATCACAATTTCGGACTTGCCCATCGGATCATGGTAAAGCACCTAGCAACATCGAGCCATGATCCCCTAGGTATCACTGATAGTGCCTGCAAGAACCAGTTGGTTGTGGTTAGCGTACAGTGCGGTCCTTTCAACACATATATCCCGATCAGATCAACGACCATTGGTAAATCGAGAGTCGCTAGAGATCCGATAACTATGCATACATCTTGGAGATTAAATAGTGACATCGCGAGTGTTACTAGGTAAACCCAGTTACCTAAAACACATCCAGTACTCTGGCCAGAGATATATACACTATTATCTACTCAGATAGCATAGGATATCCACGCATGAAAGCGAGCGGTGAATCCTCGACAACGAAGCATCGACTCCTACATGCATCGGGACCTCACCCAATCCTGCCACCTAATGACCCCAAGTGAGTCGGTAAACGGGTCAAAGTGAGGCGCCTATCATGTAGAGTCTCAATGACGTTTTGAATAGTGAGGACTAATCAGTACAACCAAGACCTCGGACTTATCCACTCGACAAATGGTAACCACTTGGAAAGTCCGAACGAGGGTAGTTCGATAGATCACCAGGTCACAATCCATCTGCATGCTCAGAACATCACAATGTTCCCTACCAATGAAACATGGTACTTCACATCGCAGATGCTAGTCTCAAGCTCGGGCGGCCTTATCCTCATTTTGACGGCCCAATCGACTAGGAACGAGTTCAGAATACACAGTGACTATTAGATGTGTTTCATGATAGCCATCATATCCACTATCACATCTAACATACACTATAGTGCATTCTAGGTCTTTATCCAACACAATTGTTAACCTTATAACATAATAAAAATAAAGAACGCCATAAAAGAAATGCGAATTTCATAAATAAAGATTTTTATACACAAGAGTCAATAAAACCCACACGCCACAAGTTGGCTAGTTGGGCATCTACTCTAACAATATCCCACTTGCCCAATAGCCAACTACTCATCAGACGCAGTCCCATTGTTTCGCGATGTTTTTCAAACAACGGTCCCGGCAAGTGCTTCGTAAGTGGATCAGCAATGTTGTCTGCAGAGGCGACTCTCTCAACTGCTATGTCACCTCTAGCCACAATATCACGGATTATGTGGTATTTCCTCAGTATATGTTTGGATCTTTGGTGAGACCTAGGCTCCTTTGCTTGCGCAACGGCACCCGTGTTGTCGCAGTACACCGGGACTGGACCAACTCCATCAAGGATGACGCCCAACTCTTGGACGAAATTCCTTATCCAAACCGCCTCCTTAGCAGCAGCTGATGCTGCGATGTACTCAGCCTCAGTGGTTGAATCCACGATGGTGTCTTTCTTGGAACTCTTCCAAGAGACAGCACCACCATTGAGCATGAATACAAATCCAGAGGTTGACTTCGAATCATACACGTCACATTGGAAGCTAGAATCATTGTAGCCTTTCAATTTCAGTTCACCACCCCCATAGACCGTTCTCTCTTGGACTCTTCCATATAGAACCGCTTAAGTATGGTATCGATGTAGGTAGCTTGGGTGAGTCCAAGTATCCTTTTCGATCTATCCCGATAGATCTGAATTTCAAGAATATAGGATGCTTCACCCATGTCCTTCATCGAGAATCTACTAGAAAACCATACTTTAGTTCATTTAAGCATTCCTACATCATTCCCAATTAGTAGAATGTCATCAACATAAAGTACAAGGAATGTCACAGCGCTTTTAACTACCTTCTTGTACACACATGGCTCCTCGGGATTTTTGATGAAACCAAATTCCTTAATTGTTTCATCGAATCTCAGGTTCCAACTCCTCGATGCTTGTTTGAGACCGTAGATCGATCTCTGAAGTTTGCATACCTTATGCTCACTTCCTACAGATGTGAAACCCTCAGGCTGCGTCATATAGATATCTTCCTTAATGTTTCCATTAAGGAACGCAGTTTTCACATCCATTTGCCATATCTCATAGTCGTACCATGCCGCTATGGCTAATAGGATTCTAATTGACTTGAACATTTCGACTGGTGAAAAAGTTTCATCATAGTAAACACCTTGCCTTTGAGTGTAACCTTTTGCGACCAGTCGTGCCTTGTAGGTCAGTACCTTACCATCAAGCCCAAGTTTTCTCTTGTACATCCATTTGCACCCAATAGGAACAATTCCTTCGGGAGGATTAACAAGAGTCCAAACTTGGTTCGCATGCATTGAGTCAATCTCAGATTGCATTGCTTCAAGCCACAAATTAGAATCAGCGTCGGAAATTGCCTCCTTGAAAGTTCTTGGATCACATCCAATAACTTGATCACTTTGATCATCTTCTAGGAGGAAACCGTATCTTTCAGGAGCCCTAGGAACCCTTTCGGATCTCCTAGGTGCGACCATTTCTGGTACTGGCTCTTGAGGCGCAGGAGATTCACCCGGTACTTCAGTTGGTTCTCGAACCTCTTCGAGTTCTACTATCTTGCCTTTTCTATCAAGTAGAAACTCCCTTTCCATAAAGGTGGCATTTCTAGAAACAAACACTTTTGTTTCGTTGGGATAGTAGAAGTAGTATCCAATGGAATTCTTTGGATACCCAATGAAGTAACATAAGATGGATCTATTATCCAGCTTATCTCCCACTGTCTGCTTCACGTAAGCAGGACATCCCCAAATCCTCATGTATGAGTATTTGGGCGGCTTGCCCATCCATAACTCATATGGAGTTTTATTCACTGCCTTGGTGTGGACATTGTTCAACAATATTACCGTCGTTTCGAGCGCATAGCCCCAAAACGAGGTAGGAAGCTCAGTGAAGCTCATCATAGATCGAACCATGTCCATCAAGGTTCGATTACGACGCTCCGCTACACCATTGAGTTGTGGTGTGGCCGGAGGGGTCCACTGTGCGAGAATCACATTCTCTTTAAGATAGTCTTGAAATTCAGCACTCAAGTATTCACCACCTCGATCGGATCGAAGCGCTTTAATACTTTTGCCTAACTGATTTTCTACTTCAGCCTTGAATTCTTTGAACCTTTCAAAGGATTCAGACTTGTGCTTCATTAAGTACAAGTACCCATACCAAGAGTAATCATCGGTAAAGGTGATGAAGTATGTGTGACCGTACTTAGTACCGATGCTAAGTGGGCCACACACATCAGTATGGATCAAATCCAATGGGCCTTGAGCCCGCTCAGGCTTGCCCTTAAAGGGTTGTTTAGTCATCTTTCCCTTGAGACAAGACTCACAAGTCGGTAGGGAGTTAATTTCTGACAAATCAAACATGTCGCTCCTAACTAACTTGTTCATCCTACTTAGGGAAATATGACCTAGCCTAGCGTGCCAAAGTTGTGCTGGGTTCAAGCTATCGTTTTTCCTTTTAATTGTTGTTGTATGTGTTTCCACATCGCGAGTTGGAACTTCTTTTAATTTTAAGGTGTATAAATCATTTTCGTGTTCCCCAATTCCAATTAAGCAATCATTCTTGTATATATTGCAAATCGAATTAGCAAAAACACAAGAATATCCATCACTATCAAGCATAGAAACAGAAATAATGTTCTTTATTAATTCGGGAACAAATAAAACGTTTCTCAATAACAACTTAAAATTTGAAGACAGAAATAAATAAACATCTCCTATAGCTACTGCAGCAACTCTTGCTCCATTGCCCAGCCTCAAGTGGGTCTCACCCTCTTAAGACGTCGGCTTCTTGTCATCACCTGCAAATCATTGCAGATATGAGATCTGTTGGGGATCCGGATCCGCCCCCCGGCGAGGCAGCGGAAGAACAAAGAATAAAGCCGGGAGACGATCAATACTAAAAACAACAATTTTATAATCGTCATTCATAGGGCGTTCTAAGCGAATACCTTGCTGGCACTTGTGCTTGGCTCCAACCAGTATTACAAGAACCCGGCTCTTCTCGGTAGATTGCGGTAGATAATCGCCAATCCGGTCCACGACCAGAACCGAGACTCCTTCGTCAGGCTGCACTAGAAGCACTGACGAATTCTGCACGAACGGATTCTCCTCGTCGAACTGGCCGGAAACAAATTTTCGGCGAAGATCGGCGACGGCGGCTGCGGCGCGTGGGCGGCGGCGGCGGCGGCTTGTTTGAGAGAGGAGGGGCGGCGGTTTTGTGCTAGGGTTAGGGTTTGCAATAATTTTTGTGTTAAGTGTTATGAACTCTTCTAATTAAATAGATTAAGTGGTAGGCTTGGACCGGC
This sequence comes from Dorcoceras hygrometricum, assembly GCA_001598015.1. Lineage (NCBI taxonomy): Eukaryota > Viridiplantae > Streptophyta > Magnoliopsida > Lamiales > Gesneriaceae > Dorcoceras > Dorcoceras hygrometricum. The sequence continues at coordinate 3,416 of KQ993147.1, read as the reverse complement.
CCAACGGGCCCGGGTCCAACAATGAACATTCAGTTCATCTCCACCACCGAGACTTCATCGTAACTCCGATCGCCGATCAGATCGGACCGATCGACTCAGTTTCCGAAACTGAATACAATGATCTGAAAAACCATTTTTCAGAACCCCAGTGCAAAATGACCGTTTTGCCCCTCAACAGCGGGAAACCCCGGTTTGACCCCTGTTGACTTTTAGGAAGTCGCAGTTCCCGAAATCCTCTTCTCGTGCTCAACACATTGAGCTAAGTATCCGTGCGGGAATCTCGAATCTAGTACTTGTGTGACCCTCAATGGTTCAGGGATACAGCTAGCCGTGGGCCCACAACCATTGCGGCTCCGGAATCACAATTCCGGACTTGCCCAACGGATCATGGTAAAACGTCTAGCAACATCGCCCCATTATCCCCTAGGTATCACTGATAGTGCCTGCAAGAACCAATCGGTCGTGGTTAGCGTACAGTACGGTCCTTTCAATCCATATATCCCGATCAGATCAACGACCATTGGTAAATCGAGAGTCGCTAAAGATCCGATAACTATGCATACATCTTGGAGATCGAATAGTGACATCGCGAGTGTAACTAGGTAAACACATTTACCTAAAACACTTCCAGTACTATGGCCAGAGATTTATACACTATTATCCCATCAGATAGCATAGGATATCCACGCATGTCTGCGAGCGGTGAATCCTCGACAACGATGCATCGACTCCTACATGCATCGGGATCTCACCCAATCCCGACGCCTTATGACTCCAGGTGAGTCGGCAAACGGGTCAAAGTGAGACGCCTATCATGTAGAGTCTCAATGACGTTTCGAGTCGTGAGGACTAATCAGTACAACCAAGACCTCGGACTTATCCACTCGACAAATGGTAACCACTTGGAAAGTCCGAACGAGGGTAGTTTGATATATTACCAGGTCACTATCTATCTGCATGCTCAGAACATCACAATGTTCCCTACCAATGAAACATGGTACTTCGCATCGCAGATACTAGTCTCGAACTCGGGCGGCCTAATCCTCATTTCGACGGCCCAATCGACTAGGAACATGTTCAGAATACACAGCGACTATTAGATGTGTTTCATGATGGCCGTCATACCCACTATTACATCTAACATACGCTTAAGTGCATTCTAGGTCTTTGCTCAACGCAATTGTAAATCATTACACACATAATGAAAGTAAAGAACGCCATATAAAAGAATGCGAATATCATATATAAAGACTGTTTGTACAAGAGTCTATAAATCCCACACGCCACAAGTTGGCTAGTTGGGCATCTACTCTAACAATCTCCCACTTGCCCTAAAGCCAACTACTCATCAGACGTAGTCCCATTGTTTCGTGATGTTTTTCAAACAACGGTCCAGGCAAGGGCTTCGTAAGTGGATCAGTAACGTTTTCCGCAGAGGCGAATCTCTCAACTGCTATGTCACCTCTAGCCACAATATCCCGGATTATGTGGTATTTCCTCAGTATGTGTTTGGATCTTTGGTGAGACCTAGGCTCCTTTGCTTGCGCAACGGCACCCGTGTTGTCGCAGTACACCGGGACTGACCAACTCCATTAGGAATGACGCCCAACTCTTGGACGAAATTCCTTATAAACGGCCTCCTTAGCAGCAGCTGATGCTGCAATGGACTCAGCCTCAGTGGTTGAATCCGCAATGGTGTCTTGCTTGGAACTCTTCCAAGAGACAGCACCACCATTGAGCATGAATACAAATCCAGAGGTTGATTTCGAATCATCCACGTCACACTGGAAGCTAGAATCAGTGTAGCCTTCCAGTTTCAGTTCACCACCCCCATAGACCATGAACATATTCTTAGTCCTTCGCAAGTACTTAAGAATATCCTTCACGGCCTTCCAATGCAATTGGCCGGGGTTGGCATGGTAGCGGCTCGTGACACT
>KQ993145.1:0-17233 GCA_001598015.1 Dorcoceras hygrometricum | reverse complement strand
CCAATCTCTGCTGATGATATGCTCAGTGCTGATGAGCGAATGTCGCTGGATGATATTCTTTTGACGATTCCAGTCGATATTCCTCTGCCCTCTTCCAGCATGGAGATTACAAAGATTACGATGGGCAAATCAATAAAGATTCCAGGCGTCAATAAGTGGACCTGGTTTCTACAAAGTCTTCCTCGCATTTCTGCTGAAGATAAAGGGAAGGAAGTTTTGGTGGAGAAAGACCCTGTTAAGGGCAATCCTGCTGAGGAGCATTATTCTTTGATCTGTGCAGACATCGACTTGCTTGTGGATTTGCGGGCACAGGTAATTCATGAGGTCGCTAAATTCTTTCATTCTTTTAGCCTGAAGAAACTGGCTTCAATCAATTTTGAGGAGATGTACAAAAAGGAAGAGCAAGTTTTGTACTGGGGAGAAACAGAGTCTCCTCAGGAAGCCATTCAGCGGAAATTTTATATTTTGCTCAAGTATAGAACAGTTTTGGTGTGGAAGTTTTTGAAAGCGTGGAGGGTCAATTTTGCTCCTGGCCAAGGCTCTTCGGCTGTTGATATTCAAGTCATAGAGCTGCTTTCCGACCTCTATCTTTGTTTCTTAGAGGAATTGGCGAAGGAGGCGCGCAATCATGGTCTTACATGGAGAAAGCCCTGTTGTTCCAAAATTTTTGAGGGGAGCCCCAGATGGGTGAAGATTCCCAAGCCGGTTATCTCTACTGAAGTTCCTCATCAGCGACAGTACGATGACACTCTTCCTACAATGAGTGTATTTTTCAAGCTGATGACGAAGAGATGGGCTGATGTATGTTTGGAGATCGTTGGGTTTTGCGCCTCGCAGAGACTTCTTCCAGTTGGCTCTATTCAGTTTTGCAGGTCTTTGCAGTTGGCTGAACCAGTTTCTAGGATTGCTCCCAGCCGTTCTCCAGTTTTTGCTCTCAGAGTTTCTCAGTTTTGTTCTATTTTTGTTGATATGAGTTTGTTCAATTGGTTTCCAAGTGCAGAGATTACAGAGTTTCTTTCGGCAATAGCTTTGGATAGAACAGTTTTGCGCAGTATACAGAGTTTTGAGAATTCTTTTTCAGTTGCTCCCAGTGTACAGTTGTTTTTGGAGCAGCAGCAGTCTTCTTCATCTTCTTCCAGCAGTTCTTCTTCGCTACACTTTGATAAGACAGATGTTGATGCTACTGCGTCTTCTGTACCTCTGGTTTCTCAAGATCTCTCTGCTGCTTTTGCTGATCTTCAAGCCAATCTTTTGGAGCAAATTTTTGAATATCAAAGTGGACTTTCTTCAAAGCTACATAAAATATAACAGAGCGTGTGTGACTCCCTGAGGGATCAAGCAGATATATTCAGAAATTTATCTCAGGGAGCACGACAAGAAGTTCGCACGCTTGATGATGTCCAATCTCTTCGCTTCAATGAATTTCGCAAAAATGTCCTAGCTCAGAATGCTTCTATTTTTCAAGGACTAGAGGATGTTCGACACGAAGTGCAAGCCGTTAATGCCAAAGTGGACATCATGGCCTCTCGCTTAAATGCTATTCAAAAGGATGCCGAGGCCACCAAGGAAGCCCTTTCCCATCAGCTTCTCGAATTCCAGAGTTCAGCACAGGAAAATCATAATGTTATTCATGCCCAGCTAAGTGAGCTTGTTGATTATATACATAGGGGCAGTGCTGACAAAAAGGGGGAAAGTGGCAGTCGAGGACTTCAACAGCCTGCGAATGTTCAAATTGAAGGCAGTGCTGTGACTCCAAATTTTGAGCAAAGAGTTGAAATGGCTCAGCACATTCGCGAAAGCATAAACTTTAAATAGTCGTTCCCTTCTAAAACAATTTCTAAATCATTTTCTCAAAATACTTTAAGCTTAAATAAAGGAATATTTAAAACGTCAAACATCCAACATCGTAAAATCACCGAGTAAAGAATACTGAAAGCCAACATGTTTTAAAACCAGTATCAAAAAAATGTAACATAATAGACCGAATCATAAAGGTGGTCACGGGGCACTTCTGCAACCGGCGCTCAGAGGGCAACACCGCCAGTCGGAATGAACTCATCAACAAGATCATCACCTGCACAATTTAAACCTAGTGAGCCTAGAGGCTCAGCATGCTCTATCGTAATGCATAACTGTTAGGACAATATTTATAAGTTTTGGTGATAACAAAAATAAGACAAGATGACTTTGGACAATCGGTCGCAGGAGTATATCTAGCTACAGTGGTATTTCAGCAGTTGGAGTATTCGTGAGAATTCAGCAGATGGTATGCGATCAGCAGTTGAACGGTTTGAGTAGTTCAGCAGATAGATTCTTCAAGAGCAGTCAGCAGATATTGTTGTCTCGATCAGCAGGTACCGTCTTGAGTTTCAGCGTGTTTTGCTAAGAAGTACTAAACGACAGAGTTTTGATAAGTTAGAACGACGTCGTTGAAGTGCACAGTTTCGCATCAGCAGATGAAGTAATCAGCAGATACTTTCTTGAAGAGTTCAGCAGTTGGTTAAGTATATTTGTTGAAGATTGCGATACGACAGCGTTTAGTTAAGTTGGAACGACAGCGTTTTGATTGATTCAGCAGAAGCGTTCCTTTGACATATCAGCAGATGCTTTGTTTAAAGCATATCAGCAGACAGCTACAGTGACTTCAACCAGCAGATGCTTTACAAAGATAATAAAACGGCGTCACTTAAATAAGTTGACTCGACATCGTTTTATCGCTTAAATGGAATCAGCAGATGGAAAAACGCATATGCATATCAGCAGGTGAATTCTTCCAAGCGTTTTTCCAATCGAAGTTCTTGACAACGACGATGGATGTAAGTGCTGGTTATCAAAGTAATTTCAGGCGCAAGCTCAAAGTGTTTCAAATACGATCGTTTACTCATAAGGAAAAGATTTGTACGATCGTACAGTTGCCTGGAATGAAGGAGACAAGTTAGGTACTATTTTGGGTAAATAGTACAATGTACAGAAGCCGTTTCTCCATGCTTGCACAAAAATGGAAAGAAGACAAATTGGCTCTGTGGATGAGCAATTGACCTTGCAGTGGAGCAGGAATTACAGTGTACGATTTTGGCAGTAATTCAAACGGGATTCATTTTCCTTTGGAGAATTAATATGACCGTTGCAGTCGAAGCCTATAAATATCAGCAGCGGCGTTGAAGAAGACACACTTCGCTTATTATCTTTGCTGTCACGCTGCCAAAATCCATACAGAGCTTACACTTCGTTGATATCTTCAAAAGCTCAAAGACTCGAAGAACTTATCGTTTAATCTTCATTTGAAATACCTTCGAGTCAATCTTCTGGTTATTCATTGTTGATACCAGAAGATATTTACAGTCTCTAAATACGTGTTCTCATTGATATATTTGATAGAGTCTGTAAACGAACTGTCTTTTCAAAAAAGTTTGAAAAACGTTCAAAGTCTTGTAAAAACCAGCAGCGAAGTCTGCGTGAAGTATTGTAAAGCGCTAGGAGTTCTCGTAGCTGCGGGTTACGGGATCGGGTGTTTGTAGAAAGGCTACTCACATCAAAGTCTTTTAGTGCTACCTTCCGAGGAGGAAGAAGGGGAGACGTAGGATATTGATATCCGAACTTCCAGAAAAAAACTCTTGACTCTATCTTTTACATACAACATTTATTTACTGTTGCGCATTGTTCATTGTTCACAAACCAATCAGCCTATTTCCGCACATATATTGTTGGCTGAGAAGTTTGCATAAAACTGAGATCCAAACATTTTAAAAGAGTTTTGAAATAGAAAAATCGAAGGAGTTCATTCAACCCCCCCCTTCTGAACTCCTATTTGCTTAGTGATCCTATTTCCGGGACCATCAGGAGGCATACGCAATGACTCGACCATTCTGCATCAAAAAACAACTCAATCCATTAAGCGAAGCATCGAAACACACCACGAAACCTTCGGAACCTGAAGGTAAAGCCAACACTGGCACTGAAGTTAGCTTCTCTTTGAGCAATTGAAAGCTGTTCTCGCATTGCTCCGTCCAAACAAATCTCTTGTCCTTCTAGGTCAACTGCATCATAGGCTTAGTTATACTAGAGAATCCCTCGATAAAGCACCGATAATAGCTAGCCAATCCCAAAAAGCTACGAATCTCTGAAACATTCTTGGGACGTTCCTAGTTCACAACAGCCTCTACCTTACTGGGATCAACAGATATACCTTCCGCTGAAATGACATGACCCACAAACACTACTCTATCTAACCAAAACTCGCATTTAGAGAACTTAGCTTACAACTGCGAGTCTCAAAGCGTCTGGAGAACCAACCTTAAATGCTCTTTGTGCTGCATCAGAGTCTTCGAGTACACCATAATATCATCGATAAAGACAATCAAAAACTGATCGATGAACTATTGAAAGCCTCGGTTCATCAAATCGATGAAAATTGCAAGGGCATTAGTCAATCCAAAAGGCATAACCAAAAACTAATAATGCCCATACCTTGTATGAAACGTAGTTTTCTTAATATCTTGCTCTCGAATCTGTAACTGATGGTACCCCGAACAAAGATCGATCTTAGAATACACGGCTGAACCTTGCAGCTGATCAAACAAATCATCGATCCTTGGTATTCTTCACAGTAGCTTTATTCAGTTACCGAAAGTCGATGCACATCCTCATAGAACCATCCTTCTTCTTCACAAACAATATAGGAGCTCCCCACGGTGACATGCTCGGTCGGATAAAAGCTTTCTCCAACAAATCACTAAGCTGTACCTTCAGCTCCCTCAACTCGACTGGTGCTAAACGATATGGGGTTCGCGAGATAGGAGCCGTACCAGGTACCAACTCAATGCTAAAGTCGATCTCCCTCATCGGAGGAAAACCAGGAATCTCCTCGGGAAACACATCAGGGAAATCACTAGCAACGGGTATGTCACTAAGCTCCACACACGACTTCGAGGATGCATCCAAGACATAAATCATAAACCCGACATTGTCCAATGACAACAGGTCAAACATATCCATAGTAGAGATCAACAAAATCTTCGATTGGGAATCGTGGCCGTAGAAGTTCCACTTCTCTCTAGACTGGGGCCGAAAACGCACAACGCCATGGAAACAGTCCATGGTGGCCCTAAAACTAGACAACACGTCCATTACCACTATGCAATCGAAATCCCACATCACTATCCGAATCAAAACCAACACATTCTCACCAAACCTAAGAATGCCATTCAACAAAATCTCTTCGGATAACAGGCTCACGCCGGCAGGAGTCGCAACAGAAACAACATCACATAAAGAAGTGGTATGCAAACCATGCTCAACCACAAGTGCATCAGCTATAAAAAATGTGATTCTCCAGTATCAAATAACACACGTGCTGTAAAATCCAAAACAATACAAGTACCTGCGATCACTCCTCCTGGCGTGCCCTCCGCTTGCTCCCTAGTCATGGAATTAACCTGGGCATGCTGAGGTCCTGAGAACTGTGGCTGGAAAGACTATCCAAAACGCGAAGGACCAGGCTGCTGGAAAGGCCTATGCTGAGTCTCCCCCATCCTCTGCTGCTGAATAGGGAAATAACGACCTCGAGATGACCCACAAGAATGGCCCTGAGGTGGGGCAGCGGTGTGTTGAGATCCAGCCAAAGGACACGCACTCGTGAAATGGACATATGGCCCACAAATGTTGCAAGCACCCTAAACCCCCACACATTGCATCGAAGGATGTTTGCCTCCACACGACCACAGAAAATAGCCCTAGGGCTGCTACTGCTGCTCGAAATACCGGAACCAGAAGAACTAGAACCCTGCTTCTTCTTGAACTGATGGCCATGGGGCCTAAACCTGTGGCGTCCGGATTGTTGCGCTGACTGCTGCGGCTGCTGGGATGACTGGGGAAATTGGGGAGGTTGCGCCCCTAGAACATTGGGACGTGTACCTTGTGCAACTTGAGGCTGAATCCGAGACCTGCGGTTCCTCAACCCTTCCTCGATGTCCATAGCCTTGTCCACGGCATCTGCATAACTGGTAGGTGAACCCGCCAAAACCAAGGAATAGAGATCCTCATTCTGCCCTTCCAGAAACTTGTTTCTTCGCCCTCTCGCGGCCAGACACATGATGAACATAAGCAAGAAGAGAAGAAAACCTTCGAGCATACTCTCCCACCGACATGGTTCCCTGAACCAAGTTATCAAACTCTCGCTCCAGGGCATTAACATAGGACTCCGGAACATACTCCTGACGGAACGCAGTACAAAAATTATCCCAAGTAATACCCATACCAGTCTCCTCGAGAGTACAGGAAGCGCCTCTCCACCAGCGCTCTGTATTCTTCCTCAGTTGGAACGTCGCCAAACTCAGTCTGCGCTTGTCATCATAGCGCACTCTATCGAACAGCCCTATAATATGCTGCAACCAGGACTCAGCATCGGAACTACTCTCGTCACCATCGAAAGTCTGAGGATTCATACGCTGAAACCTTGCCATGATCAGTTCCATCTCATCCACACGGGCTGCCAACACATCAACCTCGTCGTCAACCTGCCTAGCACACCTACGAACAGGAACACTATGCTCCATCTCCTCATTCTGATCCTCAGACTCTATCTGATTCTGCCTGGTAGCTCTACCCCTACGTCTAGGCGGCATCTAAGCAAACACTGATATAGTAAGATCACACATCAAATATATCACATAGTCAAGCACATGCACAAGCAACAAAGTGCCTAGACTCAAGTGTAATCAAAAGAATTCGAGCTTATCCCAGTTTACGCTCTGATACAAAAAATGTCAGGCCCGGTGCACAATACAGAGAATAACCACACAAAACAACTGCGGAAGCATTTAAAAAGTGGCTAAAATTTTTCGCTTTGGCCTGACTTAGAAAACATAATTTAAAGATACATTTATACTCAAAATACTGATTTACAACAACCAAAATACCAAACAACAAACAAATAACGATACAAGAATCGAGTGTCTCCCAGACAATAAAACTCAAATCAGCAATATAACATTAACACGGGACATACCCCATCAATGACTCTATTGCATATTTATATAATATACATAACTGGGACACTCTATCCACCTCCCGGGACACCACCAGCTGAGTCATCTCTACGACCAGTTGAGAAACCTTGGTAACCTGAACAACACAAAGATAACCAAACAACCAGCCCTAGAGGGACATGGGTCAATCCCCAGTATGGAGAGCAATATAAACAGCAAATAGATAGCAACATATATTAATGTACGTGCTATGCATGAGACAACATAATGCAAGAACGAAGGACTACAATCAAACAAGGAGTCAACGGAGCTCAAGAACCAGCTCAGCAGCTGTCAACAGATCGAACAAAGTGTAGTGGCCACGAAGCATGTGAGAGCGTGGTAGCTATCCACTCGTCTCAACACACGGTACCAGAGCATAAACAGATCACTCAACCTGCTGTTGCCAAAGCTCATGAGAGCATGGTAGCTATCCACTCGTCTCATAGCTGCTAACAGAAAACCCAGCAGGGAGATGAGGAGCACGGTATTGCCGCTCGTCCTCAACAACAGCTCCTGGTACATACGGGTTAGCGAAACAACAACGGCTAACAGATATGAGCTCAAACGTGGAAAATGCGTGTATGCCAATGCAACAGCTTACAATAATCAACACAGAGACTAGCAGTAAGCAACAACGATACAACAACACACAATTCACGCAATTCCAGCCAGCATACACATATATCCATGCCAAATCCCAAAGCTGTAAACAAGCTCAAATCCATACCTTCAGTTTCTGAGCTATAATTACCACAACAAAGTCCCGAGTAACTCAAATCTGCCACCTGATTGGCCAAACAACAACAACCAGCTCAGGGACACTACGCACAGAATTACGAACTGGGAGCCACCAGCTCAACCCAGCTATATCCTACCTTTGTAGCACAACAAGTAGCTCTAAATGAAGCGTAAGGTAGAATCTAGTACTTGCTCGAAGCACTACCTGAACAGAAGAACCAAATCTGCCCGAACACGAATAACAACGCACTGTAGCTTCTTCGCGTTCTTCTTCCAGCTATCCAAAGCCTTCGAAAGAGGTACATAAATAATGGTCTTGGAAAGATGAGTCCAACGCTACCAACCTTGCTCCAAGCTACGCCGTCTACCACCGACAGTCGGAAGAAATCAGCTACGATGAACAGTAGCTAGGGTATCGCGACAGAGTAAACTCACGAGGAAATATTCGAAGTGTCGGGGAAAGATATCACGAACGAATGGTCAAAGTCCTCTGATATATAACTTAAATATGAAGAATGGTAGTCACCATCAAAACATGACTCACAACTGATACCAACTCAGATCTGAGTACCACTCCAGATATGGACCATACGCTTTACCAGCGCGCTACTACCAATGACGTCGCATGTGAACACGCTCATAGCGACCAGCTCGCATCAGATTTGGTTTCTCAAAACTGCGTCGTACTACAATCCAGTTCCCGAACCAACCAGCTCTCACACATCCAGATCTCACATCTCAGCTGGTTCCTCTAAACGACATCGTATCACAATCCAGCTAATTCATACACGTGTCTTGCTAAACGATGTCGCATCACTCCAAACTAGAACACTCAGATCTCACACACGAGGACCAGTATAATCTGAAAACCATGAATCGCACCAGTCTACATTAAAACCATAAACCGGGTCGGTCCGCACAATACTAGCAACTTATGCACCTCAAATCTGGTTTCTCCCAAAACAACGTCGCTTCGCTATCCACGCAAGGGACTCAACTAGCGTATCCAGAATGGCTTGCGACAACCAGATTTGACCACCAGCCTTGATTACCATCAACCAGCGCTAAAGCCGAAGTCAGCAACCAGCACTTATCAACTCCCAAAGCTTATTTCTACCCCGTAGAACTCTCCAACCGTCCAGAGCTACTTCCAATACACTTATATAGAGACTTGATAACGTTCACCAAGTATACCAGCTCAGAGCTGGCCCATCCCAAATCTGCTCACGCCAGATCTGGTCTATACTAAATCCAATTAATTAACTTAATTAATCCACAAATCTTTCGAGTCTCACGGAAAATGGTATCAAAACCTAGGTTTTAATTTTACCGATATTTATATTTTTTCATTGATAATTAATCTTGATGAGCAGGAGAAATCAAAATATGGATCTGAACTTATGTTCGAGGTTTATTCTTTTCAAGGTATATTCAATATTTGAAATAAGAAAATAAAACCAAGGTTAGATGACAAGGACATTTGAAATCGAGGAGGCTAAAAAATGATTCAAAGTACTAGCTATATAGAAATAGTGTCAGATTCCTCTAAAATCTCATGAGACCTTAGGAAAACTCAAAAAAATGTGCAAAATTATGGCAATAGTCTATAATTTATATCACAACAAATGGAAGAGATACATAAGTAACAAGAAGAAATTCTTGATACTTTAAAGGAAATCCAAACAAGACTACAAAATCTAGAACATTCACCCAGTTCTGGTAACAGGACTTAGGGAGGTTGGTTACCACCATAGTTTGGTACGGAACCCTTATTACATCAAAAGGGGGGACAAAGTGGTACAAACCTTTTAACCGATATGAAAAATGATCAATCTTAGTAAAAATGTCTCTGAAAGGGAAAATACCATGGTGAAAAGTATAGAATAATTAATCTAAGTTAGCTATAGTACCTTGCAGAATATTTTGCAAATCTCTAAGTCATAGACTTAAAAAAGAATTCAACAGGGGTTGACCAATCTATTGTTCCAATAATAACTCTACTGAACCACCAAGATCTAGTATGAGATCCTATAATGTAAACATGAGGATAAACCCAAAATGATTTTCAGTTGGAGGATAATCTCATCCAGCAGTAACACTGACAAGGAGGAGATAAATTCCGGTCCACCAAACATCGTATGGAAAAACTGTTCTAGAACCGATACATCCATATGGGGTTATGGTCAACCTTCATGTACTGAGTTTCAAGAACAGAGAAGATCTTATAGATGATTGAACGTCAGCTATGAGAATTGCAGCAGACACTATAGATCTCAACAAAGTTGGATTCAAATGAGTCTTATGAGATCAATTAAAATATCATGGGATATGACTTCGGGACAAAAGAGTCAGTCCAGGCCGAAGAATCTCTTAGTGCAATAGTCGGAAAATGGCTATCCTATTTAAAGTATGATTTATCGGGGTAGATTATTTTAATAGTCAAGACATAGAGAAGAAAACGAGATACATTCAATATCTGTATTGTCTTGAATTATACGTCATCTATTTAGTGAATGAGTATACCATGTTATTTATTAAATACATATGAATTCAGGAGTAGAAGAAAAAATAGCAATGCAACTTCCCAGAAATTCCTACACCCTGTAGGAAATGTTAATACGTAAATACATTCTCTGAAACCCAGTTAACTTGGCTACAATAGCTTATTTCTAAAAGGGAAATTGACAGAATTGTGTCATCAGGCAGCATTACAAAAGAATTACAAGAGATTAATAAGAACTAACAAACGAATCACTTTATGTTGTAAAAAAATGATCTTCCACCCATTGTTGGAGATAAACTTAAAGACAGAAAATGAAAAGTTTCGGAACTCATCTCTCCACAAGAAGTAAAAGTTGGCAGAATGATGTCATCAGACAATATGAAAAGAATTACAAAAGATTAAGAGGAGTTAACAAACAAACCACTTTATGCTATAAAGAAAATTATCTTCCACTAATTGTTGGAAGTAAGCCATACAGATATAAAATGAAAAGTTTCGGAACTCATCCATATACAAAGTAGAAGAAACTCTTTGAAACCAAGAACTATTTGGTCAAGACAGAAGGACTATTTTACAAATTTGGACAAAGAAGTGGACCATCAAGAAGTAGGGTTTCGTCTCAAGCATCGAGTTCATCTCGAAATATCAAATGAACACCAACAAGACTTTTAGGAGAGACCCAGAAAAGGGCCAATGAAATTTTTAAAGATTTAAACTATTGGACATACGGAGCAAGGGGACATATCTCTACCAACTTTCCAGAGAATGGGAATAGATGAACCAAATGTTTTGAAGAAACTTCAGCGATCGAGAAAGCGATTTATTATTAAGACCTAATTCAAGTACCAATTTGAGGACATTCTCTCATACGGAAGCTTATACGAAGAAGAGGAAATCTTCATCTAGGAAGAATCTGATAAACAAATAGACTCAGAATCCGATTGAGGAAGAAATGTTTTGAAATAGACTCAGAATCCGATTGAGGAAGAAATGCTTCGTCGTGAAACACATGAGAATTTTTCTGGTTTCTTTATAAAGATAACTATATCTCACAATATGATTCAAAGAATCATGAGAGAAAATCCTAGCCTACATGTGGTGCCTTAGTCCACCGATTTACTAATCAATCTCGAAGGTACGACAAAAATGCGTAAAATTTCTTTTCTTTCAAATTCAGGATTTTGAAGAAAGCATACGTTTCTGGGATCGTTGTGCAATTTTAAAGAACAATTCAGCTCACGCATGTAAAAACAGATCAAGGATTACGATGGTAAGAACTGATAATAATTACTGATCTCACTCATGATGGGAAACAATAATCATAATATTCGTTTGGACGTTCAATGGAAAATAGATTGCAGACCATAATAGCTTAGAGTAAAACAGATCGGAGTGCAAAACAGCTTTCGGGCTGCAACATCTTAGAACGAAACAGATCAGAGTACAAATAATAATATATTTAGCGTTTTATACTAATCGTTCGAAACCAGTTTAGAAGCAATTTAAAATGAAATGGTCTAATACAACTACATTACAAAAGAGATAAGGCCTATATCAGCACGAAAACGATGGCCATCGATAAACCACTTCCACGATCTTTTCCAGCCCGCATCGTCCAGCTCTCAAAGAACCTCCTCACCTGCAACCATGAAAGCTAGTGAGCCTAAGGGCTCAACAGGTAAAATCTGGTAATAGCCAAAGCTTCACACAGACTAAACATAAGCTTTAACATAAAGGAAGTAAACATTAATCAAAAACTTCTTAAAGTCTATGGTTATAAAAATAACTCATTCAATTTCTTTTTCAGATGTGGCTCGGAAGTTCTCCTTAGGTCAAGTCGCTTGATCAAGCTCTTATCTGAAATCATGAACGGGGGAATAAATCCCAATCTTTACTGTGTGAATGGGCACACTGGTTCGTCAACCAGCATCCTCACCCTTCTTGGACTGACCGTCTGTTATCTTTGTCACATGTCATAAAACTTTGAAATTACTTCCTTTAAACTTTATGAAATATGGCATGGAAACTTCTATCGGTTCCTCCTTCGTAACCTTGTCATACATCATTAACCTTCGTTCTAACAGATCGCACACAAGCGGTTCATTTTGTTAGAAACTTAAATTTTATTTGAAAAGACTGCTGGGTGTACGACAGAACACAGCTGAATAAACTCTGAATTCAGCTTAGGATGGAAAACAGATCACGGCTTAGATCAGCTCTGGGCTAAAAATAGATCGCAGGAGTAAAACAGCTCTGGGTGAGAAATCAGATCACGACTGGTTGATCAACTCAGATTATGGAAAGTCAACACAACTCGGAGCATTCAGGCTAAATAAGAAATTCAAACAAAGTCAACTCAGCTTCGGGAAATCAGACCAGATCGTGAGCTTAGAGCATCTCAAAGGGAAAACAAATCATCCGCTTGAAATGGCTCAGAAGATGGAAAATAAATAACGTGCTTGGAAAGACTCACAAACTTAAAGAAAAGAAACAGTTAGCTCAGCTTAGAACAACGAAGTCAAATCACAGGTTCAAATCAGATCGGGTAAATATCATATCACAAGTATAAACTGGAATAGTTCGGGGATCAAACTACGAACTGAAATCATTGAACGAATCTTACGAGATTAGAATAAGAACAGGATACTAAAAACAACTTGGAGAAGTTTGAACATATTAGCTAAGCTTATCAGATCAGACCAGAATTCTAACTAGACCAGTTTTACCTGTCTACTCAGAACCTCATCCTTAGCCATCCAGCACGACGAAACCATTGGAAAACTCAGAGAACTTTACATTGAAGCTAATTCCATAAAACCCAAAAATGTAAAAGAGATGGCAGCTCAGGCTGTCATAGAAGCTCTTCTGTCAAACATATGAGAATTTACATTTCATAACATCATTTGAAAAACATCAAAATTTACTCAAAACTCAGAAACAGAATGCACACATAATGCAAAAAGAGAACAATAATATAATTTCACAGAAGCAGTAAGAAATAGAGCTTACTTGCCTCGAAGCTGAATGACGGTTTTCAAGAACAGCTCCGGCTTAGAATCTCCCACAAGCACGATAGAAAAAGCTTTCGAAAATTTTAAAGGAATTTGTTGGTCCCGAAATATAACGATTGTTCGTGAGCTCTCCCATAGCTCACGTCGACTCTCACACAGCCGAAACATCAACCCCGTAAGTTACGTGCAATTTGAATAATTTGAGTTAAAGCACATTTGTGGTTTTAAGCTTGTTAAACAAATATACAGTGCAAATGAAAGTAAGTGCAGAAAACAGTAAAGAAAATACGCTGCAATTTGTTTATGGAAGTTCGGAGCTGAATCTCCTACGTCTCCCCTTCTTCCTCAAGGATTCCACTAGAAGAATTTGATTGCAGCGACCCACGCTAAACCCCACTCCTACGAGCAGCAGCTGTAAGAATTCCTAGCCACTCCACTGCACACCAGCCCGCAAGCTGCGCGTGTCTAACTCCACTTCTTTACTGCCACAATGAGAAAGGCGAAACTTCTTTAACGTCTCAGTGCGAAAGACAACTAGACTTGTTTAACGTCTCTGTCCAAAGACTACAATGGAAGTTTTGAATTTACATTCACTCTTATCTGTTATGCTTAACTCTCGAATGTGGTGAATGCATATAGATTTATAGTGTAAGTGTAATCTCTCAAATACGAAATCTCACACACTGGGAAGTGCTCCTATCCGAGCTGATTTTATATTGTCTTCCCAGGTTGTGCTTCATCTGATTAGTGTGTTCTGAATTTTCACAACACTCGCTTTCTATTTTTGTGAGCATTTTTCAATATGTGCTTTGCGCCTGATATATAAAGCCTCATCTTCAGATTTGTCCGTTGGACAAAAAGTTGTAGCCGTCCTGAAAAGTCTTCTGACATATTTGTACTTTGTGTCATTTGGTTTTTAATTCATTGCAGGCTTTATTTGACTTGAGCTCTTTTCATCGGCGCTTCTGCAGCCTTTGCTAACTTCGATCTCTGTTTGCTTGTACCTGATGTGGACAAGACAAAACACATCAGTTTGAACCATTTAATTTGGTCTTCGTATGTTTGTATTCAGACTACTTTGCTTGTTTGAGCTGGTCTGTCAAGATCTGGTTCCTCAGCTAGTGTCTTCCCAGATGGTTGCTCTTCTGATCCGCTCTCGAGCTGCTCTTCTTCTGCATCTCTTTTGTCTGCAGCTGAGCTCGTTTAATCCAAGCAGATCATTTCTCTGAGCTGGTTGCTTTACTAAGCTTATTTCCCAGCTTTACTCCTTTCCCAGCTGGTTTCTCTGCTCTGAGCTGGTCTCCTTCAGTTCAAGCTGGTTTATCCTTAACCAGCTGGGCTATATTCTTCTCGTCGAGAGCCCCAATGTTACTTGCTTGCCCTCTTGATCCATTCAGACACATCATCCGAACCATCAACAAGCACACTGTTTAAACCACTGGTTGATTGAGCCAGTTCTACGAGGATGCTTTAAATCCTTATCCACGTAGAACTGCAATCCAGCACCAGTGATTGTATAATAATCAATCCCAATTCATATGATGAATTGATTATTGCACATAGTGATCTGACCTGCACTTGATCACTGCGCTTGTCTATGCAATGGAACTTGAACACTGCACTTGTACTCTGCACTTGATCTACGCTTGAGCCGCTCTGCACTTCATCGCATCCCATTGCACTTGAACTCTGCTCTTCTAAATACTCTACGCTTGATCTTCGTGCTGCTCCTGCTCCAGACTGGTGAACCACCTTGGTGTTCCCTGCATTCTGGAAGTAAACTACTGAACCAGCTTGGTCGTCCTCTTACTGTTCCAGCTCGATATCTTCGACTATTCCAGCTCAGGAGTCCCCTCACTATTCTAGTTTTGATATCTTCATGTCTACTCCAGTCTAAGCAAGCTTTGCATGTCATGTGGAGCGTTAGTACAATAATAACTAATTTTGTGTGAATCAAAATATAGATTCTGATATGTATAAACAGATCCAACTTAATTCTTTGGTTGTTTTGTTGTTAGAGGAGCTCTCCACTGCTTTAAATAAGCTCCAATGATGAAAATAGTGAAGTAGGTTTAAAATACTTACACAAGGTATGGACACCTACTGTGACGCCCAAACCCATGGGAATCAACGGATTGGAGTAATTGGAAAATTTAAAAGGCATAGAAGGACTAAATGCGAAATGTTGTATGCTGTATTCCCTTACAAAAACTGAACTTAAACAGTTGGCGCCAAAAGTGACAGTAGAAACAGATTTGGAATACAAGAACTTCAGATTTGGATTTCAAAATTAGATATTACAACTAATGGAACTCTATATGAATTCTCTATTGTTGTAATGGATGTTAATACAGTTTGACAAAAGATCAAAAACAACAATAGCTCTGACTCCACGAAAACGCTGGCCTTCGACAAACACACGCAGCCCTCAAATCTGGTTCAGCTTCGCCACCCGCCTGCCCCTGAGCTGCCTCACCTGCATCGGAAAAACTAGCGAGCCTAGGGGCTCAACAAGTAAAACTGAGGATAACAAGATCACATAATGCATGCATAACTGAAACGTAATACATAATTAAAGGAAGTCATCTGAACTCAAATCTTGCTACTGAAAATACAGATCGAAACATCAGATCTGAATCGCTTTATATACTGTACGACTTATGGTCTAGAGGCTCTCTGGTGGTCCTGGTGCATGAAGCATGTTATCTGAATCAGTATCTCTCTGTGAAGGGGTTACAGTAATTCCATAATCCTGTCCCTTCTAATGAAGGGATTATAGTCATACCGTAATCTTGTCCCTTCCTGATTGACCGGGTCCTCTATGCCATAAGTCCTTAAAACTGAAACTTTACTTCCTTTACTTTAAAATAGCTTTATACAATGCTCTTGATCGAAGATCGATCGCTGAAACTGGATGATTCACTGCTATGAAACTCATTTTATCTTTAAAAAAAACTTTACAGAGTGCACATCTGGGCTACGAGCTGATAATAGCAAAACCAGCTCGGAGGAACGCAAAACAGCTCTGGCTAAAGGAAATAGATCCCAAATGTAAATAACAGCTTTGGCTACATAAAAAGGATCTTGGGTGCGAAACAGATCACGGGTGTGAAGAACAGCTTTGGCTAACAAAATTAGCTTATGAACAGGAAAACAGATTTGGTTCTACGATAAACAGCTCACGCGTAGAAAAACAGATTTGGTTCTAAGAGGACAGCTGACGCGTAGCAAAATGGTAACATAAATTTTATAAGAAGAATTTCAGCTTTGGGAAGGTCACTCAGCTTTGAGAAACCATTTTAATTTAGAAATGAATCTCACAGACCGGTGAAGAAACTAGGCCAGATCTGCTTAAAACGTGGGTACTTGTGAGGACTAGAAATTTATTAATTGGTGAATTATATGTTAATCAGATCTGGATGAGGATTAACCAATGGAGATGGTAGTTATCGGGTTTTTAGATTTAAGAGAATTGATTTTTCTGTTGGTATTTTTGGGTATTCAGATATGAGATAGAACAGATCAGATGTGGACTGTTGATCTCTATCGGGTGGCTTGGAGAAGGTAAGTTATTAGGATTCCCGCGTTAGCGCTAGCGAGAATCAGATTTGAGATGTCCCTCATGTGTTTGAGCAATTGACCTTGAGAGGGAAGTGAGGCGATGTCATTTTGAGTATAAGCAATACGGTGTCGTTTGGTACATATCAGATTTGGTGTTGGCAGGGAGTGATTGGTACGACGTCGTTTAGTTAGCATCAGATTTGAGTTGAAGTGGACTCCGGTGCAGCGTTGTTTGGTGAAAGTCAATTGTTGGTCAATGGTACTTTGTGGACTGGTCCGATTCGTGAGTTGGTGTAGACCGGTTCAATTTAATAATTCAGATTTGACCAAATCTGGATGAGCGAGCGGGTCTTTTATGTGAGATCTGTTGTTCTTAAGCGGGACCCCTATGC
>KQ993144.1:2644-16149 GCA_001598015.1 Dorcoceras hygrometricum | reverse complement strand
AAATCAGCTTTTGGACTGAGATACCTTAAATCAGGTAACACAGATTTAAGTTAAGCGAGGCGCTTGTAAAAGTTGTTTTAAGGTTTCGAAAATTTAAAATCTCAAGGAGTTCATTCAACCCTCCCCCCCCCCTTCTGAACTCCTAGACCTGTTTTCGATCCATATTGATCCTATCATCAAGCTAGACAAAGACGAAGCTGGAACTGCCGTTGAGGTAACCATGTATCGTGGGATGATTGGTTCGCTTCTATAACTCACAGCAAGCAGGCTAGATATTATGTTCTCGGTCTGTATGTATGCCAGGTTCCAAGCCGATCCTAAACAGTCACACTACATGGCTGTTAAACACATTTTTAAATATCTTAAGGGCACGCAGACATGGATCTTTGGTATCCCAAAGACTCAAGTTTCAATTTGATTGGATATAGTGATGCAGATTACGTAGCTTGTAAAGTTGATCGGCTTAGCACAAGTTGGACTTGTCAATTTCTGAGTGATAGATTAATCTCGTGGTTTAGTAAGAAACAAACGTCGATAGCCACGTCCAACGCTCAGGCAGAGTACCTCGCAGCTGGAAACTGTTGCGCTCAAATGTTGTGGATTCAACAACAGCTTCAAGACTATGGCATCGATGCACAAGAAGCACCCATCTTCTGTGACAACACAAGTGCGATCGTAATCACTCAAAACCCTGTGCTGCATTTCAAAACCAAGCACATTGACATACGACATCATTTAATTAGAGACCACGTGCTAAAGAACGACGTTCGGGTGGAGCATTTGCCAACATATAATCAAGTAGCTGATATCTTCACCAAGCCTCTGCCGGATGCTAAGTTTTCTTAATTTAGGAACATCTTAGGTATCTTGGATATGTCAAATTGTGTTCTGCATGCATACATTCAGGGGAAACTATCTAATTCAAACAGATAACTCAAAAGTCCGATGTTTGTCTTCGAGCTGGTCAGCATCGTGCTGGTCTGGTCCAGCTTGAGGCATGTACAACGTGATGTTATCATGGTGTTTGGATTATTTGTTTCTTTGCTGGTATATACAATCGAACGGTTGAGATTGGTTTGCTTTTAACATTCCTTTTAAATCGGATGGTCATCCTTCTAGAATTTCAAATGACTCTTTATTATGATGATGACACGTGTCCAGTAAAACCCTTCTCTCTCCATGTTCGTATATAAATAGTTTCTTTTACTTTTTACAGTACGCTTTCTAAATTTCGTGCACTCTAGAAAATTTGCAAGCAATTTACTGCATTTTCGTGCAAGTTTTTTTTTTCGAAATCTCTTCGTTTCCTAACCATTTACTATCAGAAATGGCTGCTTCCTTTTCGTTAACGCCTTGCAGTCGAATTTGAGTCAGTGCTCGCTATGGAGCAAACTGGGATGGCACGCATGTTCAAGACCCTGGAGGACACATGGCTTACGGGGTTTCTAACGGCTTCTGGTTCAGTAAATGAAAGTGTAGTGGTTGAGTTCTTCGTAAATGCGAAGGTGGTAGCGGGGACAGTTATCAGTTTCGTCACCAATAGGAAATTGGCGCTGACGAAGGAAGCTTTTGCTGAAGCGTTTGGGCTACCCACTGAGGGGTTGACAAGCTTTCTGGATATTCCGAATCAAACTGTGGTGGATATGCATCGGCGATTTTCTGGTTCCGATGTGCCATTCAGGGCACCAAGTAAGAAGAAGGAAATGAAAAATGGAGTTTGTCTGCTGCATGACATAGTTGCAAACGCACTATGTGCAAAAACTGGATCCTTTGACATGGTCACAAGCGAAAAATTCGATCTGATGGTGGCCATCACTACCGGCTTGAAAGTCAACTGGGCACAAGTTTTGTTTCAGGTATTGGTTGCTATGGTAAACAACCCTAACCATAAGTCACAGGGTTTTGCAGTGCAGCTGAGTGTGCTGTTGGAAGGACTAGTCAAGGCCGACCTAGGGGAGTCCGTCAAGATCCATCCACAAAAGGTGTTGAACTACAAGTCTGTTCACACCTACATCAAGAAGAATCTGAATGTGGTTCAAGCTGGTGAGACCAGCAAGGTATCAGGAGCTACAACAAGTGAACAACAGTCTACTGCTGATGGCCCTCAGCCACTCCCTAAGGAACAAGAGAAGGCGGCTGTGGAAAAGCCAAAGAAGAAAAAGGGAAAGACTATTCCAATGGAGAATAAACAAAAGGTGGTTGCGCAACAGCCAGTGGAGGCTAGGATCCAAGTTGCTCCAACAAAGTCCACGTCTGGGACCAGCTCAAACGCTGATTCGTGCTCGTTGGCTCGGCTGAAGAGAGGTGGCGCTAAGCGCAAACAAGTGGTAGTGTCATCTGACTCGAAGGCTACTGTATCTGTTCCACAGGTGCTCATTACGAGAAGCACCGGACCAAGAGAGCAAAGAAGGTGACGCACACTGTTGATAATCACGTGGAGTCTCAACCTGGTCCCATTCCTGAAATACCAACTTTGGGTGATAAGGAGTCAACCGCTGGTGGACCAGAAGCCACTATGGAGATGACTCCAGAAGTGGAAAAACAGGCTGGTGACACCTCCAATGATGCTGAGCAGGAAGAGCGTATGGAGTGTGAGAACCAAACATAAAAGGAGGGCCTAAGATGTCAATGTTTCCAATGTTGCTCAGAGAGAGCATGAGGGGTCTTGCTACAGAGGTGGAGACAGGGGCTGGCAACCGGGAGGTATCTATGGAGGAAAGGCATGAACCTGCCCAACCAGCTCAAAAACCTACGACCTATACTGGAAAGGATGTCTACGCTCCCATCAAGATCCGGGAGATCAATTGGGTCACCCACTTTCGTTCGAAGATTGACCCAGCTGATAAAGGCAAGGGCGTCCTACACTATCTTGATCGACCAAACCCAATCGAGGAACACTATCTGTTGGTAATTCAATATGTGAGGGACAGAGCAGTGTGCCAACTCCAAGTCTTCGATCAGTGGCACAGGTTCCGCAACTAGATACTGATTGGACAAGATTTCTTCTATGAAGTTTTTGGCAGAGTTTACGAAGACCGAAAACAAGTTGTTTTCATGGGGCAAGACGGACAAGGTTAGTGAGCTGCTCCAGAGAAGGGAGCTTATCTAGTTCAAGATGGTTGAGCTGCATATGCGTGAAGCTGTTACCGAGCACTGGAAGAATTTTCACAGGATAAGCCGTCAGCCAACCAAGATATTATGGCAATTCGTATGCTAGAGGCTGAACTGGCAAAGAATAGGAAGAGCATTAACTTGTTTCAAGTTCAATCCGATCTGCCCGTCACTTATAATGAGCGATATGCAGACCGAGTTTCATCTTCAGAAATCACTCCAAGCTTGACCTGAGAAGAATATAAAGCTCTGCTTGCACAACTCACCAATCCCACCCCAGATAAGCAAACAGATCGGGAACAAGAGCTTCAGAATCATGAACCCACGGTGGAGGGATAGATTGAAGAGATTGCTCGGACTCTTGAGCAAGTGGAGGAAACAGAGAAAGATCATTTGGGTTCTGCAAATGGATAATAAGTCCTGGAGCAACCGGCTCCTGAGGAAGAGGACCAGCCTCAAAAGAGTTCAAGTTATGGTTCTTCTGCACGCTTTTCCGTCCACAGTGACGATAGCTCGGACAGCTTTGGTCCCTATTCCATTCCCGATCCCAGTTTAAGTTTGAGCCCTAGTCTCAATCACTGTCCCAGTCCCGTTTCATAGGCGAATAATACAGACCATCAGGGTCCCAATCCATATAAGTTGCCG
Source organism: Dorcoceras hygrometricum (assembly GCA_001598015.1). Taxonomy (NCBI): domain Eukaryota; kingdom Viridiplantae; phylum Streptophyta; class Magnoliopsida; order Lamiales; family Gesneriaceae; genus Dorcoceras; species Dorcoceras hygrometricum. The sequence continues at coordinate 12,393 of KQ993144.1, read as the reverse complement.
ATGGTTGTATATATTGAGCAACGCTAGGAAATAACAGCCAGAATAAATCAGAATCCATTTCCCAAGCCGGTCCGTAGCAATAAGTCTTCCAACCCCCCAAATTATGGACAATACTTCCAAGGAGCTCACAACTCTGCAAGACCGTATATCTTCCCTGGATCTAAAGGTTGAAAGCATGAGGGATGATACAAACTTAACGAGGCATGATACTGTGCAACTAAGGCGACAGCTCGAAACATCGGTCGACGGGCTTGAAATAAAGATGGATGTGCTGTGTTGGATCGAGCGCTTGCCGCTTTATCAAAGGCTATAGCTGGTGGTAACGTGCAACTCCTAATTTTTTAAACCGTATAGCAACTCAAGCACCACGTTTCGATCGCTCTACCTAGCAGGGGCAATTATTGCACCTCAACATGTTGGAGGGCACTTTGGTTCGTCACGTCACCGATAGCCAACAGACCCTTATAGATGATGTTACGTCGCTAAAATCACAAGTTGCTGAAATTATTGACTGTCTGAAAGAGTTACGTGATGCCAAAAAGGGTGAAGGTCCAAGCAGTAAAAAGGGGGAAGTGACGAGAAGCACTAAAAAGATAAGATGATTTTGACCAAGGGCTGGTTTAGCTGAGTTTTAGTGTAGTTTAGTCTTTTGTACATATGTCTATTGTATACAGTGTCTCAAAGTCTAATAAAATATTTTTTATGACCAAAGTTTTGTCATCACCATAAAGGGGAAATTGTTAGAGTTAATTTCAGAAGTTTTGGTGAAGAAAAATAAAAGAGATTAATCAGCTCAAAGGTACAAGATCTGGACGAAGCTTACAGCGTGAGACGTAAAAACCAGATTGGAGTAGAGCTAAGCTGGTTAAGGTCAAACCAGCTCAGGATACTTAGTTACGCTGGTTGAGGACAAATCAACTACGGTATTTTGGTCAAGCTGGTTAAGGCCAAACCAGTCCAAAGATGCTTAGCCAGATAAGGACAGATCAGTTGAGCAAATTCAAAGAATAGAAACAGAGAATGTTGAAATTACATCAGTTCAAGAAGAGTAGTAAAACAGTGATTTACAGTTGAGAGAATAGCTCGTAGTGAAAGAGAGTTAACTCCGAACTTCCAAAAACAAACATCTCGACTCTTTATCTTTTACATGCACGCACTTGTCTAACTGTTCACTGATTGAATCGTGTTCTTTCCACATAAAATCATTTTATTACACGAGACAACGGCAATCATTGAGAACCCTCCTAGCTGGTAACTCGGCTGGAGGTTTGCATCGAGCAGTAAAATATTTTAAAATAGATTTTCGAACAAAAGTAGCAAAGGAGTTCATTCACCCCCTTCTAAACTCCCAAGCTTGTTTTTTGATCCTACAGATTTTATTCATTCCCTCTAAATTCCGTGGCGTTCTTTATACGATTCCAAGAGTCTTATTTATCAATTTTATGAGACAAATTAGACTAATATATTATTTTGATAGATAGAGTCAATCGTTCTTACGTATGTGTGGGATCTATTCAAATCCTATGGAAGGAAAAGTTTAATTGTTTTATAGAAAATAATATTGTACACAAATAGAACTTATGTTAGGTCAAATAAAATGATAATCATAAAGAAAAAATACATAGATTCTATTAAAAGATTTACAAATATCTATAAATTGTTTCCAAATTAAAATACAAGATTCTGTGAAAATATTTAAAATTGATTCTAAAACTGTTAATAAAAAATGTATCAACTAAATATAAGTTCATAAAATCTCTGAAAAATGGATTAATGATTTCATCTAATTAAGAAACAAAACATTTCCAAAAATCAAAATGAAACATATATTTAAGGCATGAAACAGACAATTCCTAGTTTGATTATATGGTAAACAATCTAATTCCCATTAATCTATGAATGACCAAATGATGAAATAATACCAATATTTAATAGAAATAAAAATCTCTGATGAAAAATTTGGAAAATATAAATTCCCTCAAATGTACTTTCCAATTGGATATATTTATCTATTAAATGGAAAAAATCACATTATATAACTTTTGAACCGTCTTATTGGTGAATTATATGGGGGATCTATGGAATGAAAAATTTGTAATGTTCTTTTAACCTTAAAAAATCGTAGATACCCTTTTTCAATTCTTTCGCCGTTCACCAAGAATCCTCTCTGCCATGTGTTTCTCCCATCGCAGAGTCGAAGCACTAAACTCCTCCACCGGCGTATACTCAAACCTCGAGATGCAAATTCATTGCATAGGCTAATTTTGGATTAAGGGTCGGTGTCTGTATCGACGAAGGCTACTTGGTTTCTTCCATCGTTGATCTCTTCTGCTCTGTACTTTTTCTTTGATATTAATACGAAAAGTTCAATCTTTCTGCAAGTTCCGATGCTTGTCATCTGTATGTGTATGTTCTACATTATAACTATTTGCATTTTGTTGAACGGTTCTTGTTATAATTGATTATGTGATCTTTAGACTGCTGGCACTTATTATATGTTTTTTTTTTGCATTTAGTTACTTTTTATTTTCTTGGCTGTTCTCTTTTTACATTATGCGTGGGAGTTTTTTATCGGTCCATTCCTGTTATGTTTCTTGCTTGTATTTGAATATTAACTTGAAATTATTCGAATTCATTCTTACTCCGCCTGTAATTGTTGAATTTTCTCTGATGCCCCTTTTTATGGTTGACTTGTTTCAGTGTCCATTTAATCTCTTACAAAAATGTGACAGCTTTTACGTGTTATACATTTTTTGCTGCTTTTGTTTCGAACGTTGACGGTGTCAGTTCTGGCTTTTGAGTGACTACTGGGAGTGCAGTGGATATTTTAAATAAGGGGTCGATTGTATACATTTTTTTCCTTGTAGATTTTAATCAAGGAGTGGAATGGAAGAGCCGGGCCAGCTAAAAAGGGCTTTGATAGATGCCACTTCTGGTGCAATTTCCGGTGCCATTTCTAGAACTTTCACGTCGCCGCTTGATGTAATCAAAATCAGGTTTCAGGTTAAGTTTTTCAACGTTAAATTGTTTTGGAGAAACTTTGTTTTGATTAACGAAGCTGAGATCTTATTGCTTGGAACTGTTGTTGAATATGATCTTACTGTTATGTTAATATGAGTTTGATTCTTTTATGTATATTGTGTTGGAATTATGTTGATGGCTAGATTGCTACAAGAGCTGCAATGGCAGTCTCAATTTCAACTATGAATCTTCCGAAATTATTTATATTGCTTATGCTGGCGTGAAATATTTGAGTGGCTGAATTATCTCATGAAGCTCTCAATTACAGGTTCAAATGGAACCAACTACGCAATGGGCTTTGCTTCGAGGAGATGCATATGGTACCTCAAAATATTACAGTATGCTGCAAGCAACCAAGGACATCTTTAGGGAGGAAGGATACCCGGTACAGCTTACTTTTTAGTATGGAGATTTTTGATATATTTCACTTGGAAATTAGATAGTTTTTGATTAATGTTCAAAATATATATCATCTTTCCATGGAATTCCAATATCAAAATACGAGATGGAAACTAGAATAAAAATCCTAAAGGATGTTGCCAAAACACATGCTTTACGTAATGGTATATACTTTGGTCATTATGGGAAGTGGACATACGATTCTAAGTGTGTGAGCATGGGGAGAATGGTGCATAGCCAATATGTGGTTACTGGATTGAAGTCTCACGAATAAGTTACTCTCTCCATGAAGGCCTTTTTCCCTTCAAAACTTTTTATATTTTTCTGTGGTAAGAAGGTGTTTGTTTACATGTGTTTGGAGATATTGTGATGCCACAGGTGCATTTATGTCATATAACTTTTGTGTTTTACATTGTCTTTTTATTTTATTCAGTCCATTTTATGTGGCAGGGGTTTTGGAGGGGCAATGTTCCGGCCCTTCTTATGGTCATGCCATACACGGCAATCCAATTTACAGTTTTGCACAAATTGAAGACATTTGCATCTGGTTCTTCAAAAGAAGGTTAGCTACAATTTAGCTTCTTATCTGAGAACTTGTCGTGATTAGACCAGCTCTCTTTATTGACACAGTTGCCTGCATTCCATTTAGCTCGCTACAATCTTTATATGCTATTCCGTTCTTGATCTATTTTGCAGAAGACCATATTAATTCAAGTCCATATCTTTCTTATATCAGTGGGTCATTAGCAGGCTGTGCTGCCACTGTTGGGTCATATCCATTTGATCTTCTAAGAACCATATTAGCTTCACAGGGTGAGCCCAAGGTACATGGCTGCTTGGTCATCTTGACAACCAAATTATAAGGCACTTACCTGAATGCCAGTATCTATTTGTTAGACAGACATGAAATTTGGAATTTCTGGAAGTAATGCTTTTCCTTTATGCAGGTTTATCCTAATATGCGATCTGCATTGGTTGATATAATTGAAACCCGTGGAATTCGAGGGCTGTATGCTGGATTGACACCTACACTGGTCGAAATTATACCTTATGCAGGGCTTCAGTTTGGAACATATGATACATTCAAACGTTGGACAATGGTGAGCTTGCTATTTCCCTCTTCCATATAATGATTTTTATTCCAGCCAACCCCCTCTCAGACATAGACATAAAGAGAAATTGCAGTAGTATTCCCATCTTGAATAATTCCTCTTGAATGGGCAAGGTTATAGTGATTATGGAGGGTTTTAATATCTGCGTTTTTGCCTAAAAAATGTAGTCATGAGATAACATTGTCACATCAACTGCAAGGAATGAGTATATTTATTACACAAATCTTGTTATATATGTAGAATGTTATTTTGGTACTTCAAGGAAATTAGAGCTTTCAAGTTAGGTGGTTGTGATTCTTATCATGTCTTGATGTACTCTCATTTGATTCGTAATTTGTTTCTGTCTTGTGATTTCCATGGAATGTGGTATCCCATGTAACCAATTCCATTTCCAAGATACACTCTCTAATTGATATTATCACGTTCCTTATGCTCTATAGGCTTGGAACCAGTACAGATCTTCCCATGCCAGCCAGTTGGAGGATGCCTTGTCGAGCTTCCAGCTTTTCCTATGTGGATTGGCGGCTGGAACATGTGCTAAAGCCGTCTGTCATCCACTTGATGTTGTGAAGAAGAGATTTCAGGTAATTTATCGACTTCTTTGGCAAGCAAATATTACCTTCCACAGTTGATATATGATATAATTGAGTTTCGAAATTCATTTTAGATTGGAGGTCTGCAAAGAGATCCGAAATATGGTGCTAGAGTCGAGCATCAAGCGTATAAAAATATGAGCGTTGCCATCCGTCAGATTTTACATGATGAGGGTTGGCCCGGTCTTTATAAGGGAATCATCCCGTCTGTCGTCAAAGCGGCACCCGCTGGCGCTATCACATTTGTTGCTTATGAGTTTATATCACACTGGCTAGAATCCATTTATACATGACATTATCCGATGTTAGGCTTGGGGATTGTCTGTAGGTATAGTGTGAGTAGAAGTTTTGGTTGAAATTAGATGGATGTAATTACTTGACTTATAATTCTTTTAATGCAATTGAGTTGGAAAAGTTGTTTTCTCAATGTCACTTTGCAATAGTTTCAATTCCCTTTTTCATAGAAAATACATCTGTCAAGTGATAAGTAACTCTTCATTATTTGTTGTCATGGTGAATAGATTCAAACTCATGGATACACGTCTCACCCAAAAGTAACTCAACATGAAACATAATGTCAAATACCTAATCACTGAATTTGACTGCAGAAAAAAAGAAATTTTCCATAAAAGATTAAGCATCTACATTTGAGATAAGTGCTAAGAAAGCTCTCACAAAAGACTAATGATATGTGCACTGATCAATATAACCCAAAACAGAGCAAGAAGATCTAAGAGTACCAGATAAATTTCAGCAAAATGAAAATGGAATCCAAGATTTTTCCATGTGAGAAACAGACAAAACAGAGGCATAAAATGGATAAAACTAATAGCAAAATAACAACCATCGTTCTACGTCACTTTCTCAAATATATATTCTCTGCATGAACCGTTAGCCATGGCACACGATATCTTCTTGATGCTAGGGTGGTTTCTCATTCGGTTGATCAACGTGAATAAAATCCTCTCGGGGTTTTTAATTGTGCTGGATCACCAGAAAGAAATCAAGAATCCTTCTTCGAGGTAACATCGGTTGGTGCAACATTTGTAGCCAATTTCTCAGGAGCAGCCACAGGTTTTGTTTAAACATGAAAAAAAGAAACTAAACTAGAAACGCGACTCCAACTTCTGTTACATTCACAACTACTTTATTTTGGTAAAAAACTCGAACCCTCTTATTTTCTTCTCTTTTTGGTATTATATTTGCCAAATGACTAATGTTTTGCTTGTGGTTTTGGCTTTACAATACTTATTATTTATGGTTTTTTGCACTTGTGGAGCTAGAGTGTGGTCATAGTTTGAGTTTATTGAACCTTCATTCACCCTCTTTACATTTTAATTTTTGTATATAGTTAATCTAAATTTTATGATGGTCCTGCAGTGGGGGGATTTTCTCAAGTGTTCATGACATGAAGCTAGAAAATTTTAATTATTTTTTACACGACATATAAACTTTAGCTGCGCTAGACACGTGAGATACTCGTCCCAAAGCCCATATCTCAAGGATGTCCGAATTTTTTTTTTTTTTTGGTTATGTGATATTCTATTCAACTTGTTTAAAAGAGGGAGGAACTTATTAATTCTACTATATCTTTTAACATTATATATCTCTGTCTAAAATATACAAAGAAGATATATTGTTTATCACATCTTTCATGTTGGTCTCTTAAGTAATCAGTAAATGAGGTAATCAAATGTTAGCATTACATTTTACCTGAAAAATTAACATTTGGTATCGAGAATTTCTAGATGTTTCATTTGTTTATCTTTTGTATTTTCAAATTTCAACATACCCATCCATTCATGAATGGTTAATTTCCTAGCAATTTGTCTAGTTTCCAAAGTTGATTCACGAATTGACTATTCCATAGAATGAATGATAAAATCATACTTTTTTAAAAAAAAAAAAAGAAGAAGAAGACGTCATCGCATGAATCTACAAATGCCATAATGGTTCCGAAGTTTCAGATCATGTAACTCCCAACCATAATTGATAGTAAATATATTCATATTTATCGCTATATAGCACAAGCATTTGAATGGGTATCGAAAAAGAAATAGAAAACTAAAAAAAAAAAACATAATTAGCTTAGAAGCAAGTATAGATATTAAAAAAAAAAATAACACTAGAATAACGATGCATGTGTGTGTATCTAGCTATGATACGTGGGTGCACTTTTTACTCTGATACCGGATATAAATAGAGAAAATCAAATCAAATAATAATGTTGAAAAACATGACGATATCTATATGGTAATGATAAAATAAAAAGTGATTATTGAATTGAATTTCAGAAAGGATAACATTAACATTATAAAAAAATCAATATAAAAAAAATAAAACAAAAGAGTTTGTTCTCTATGTTTTGGAAATTATACTAAAGCTACATTGGATCCATCATTCGAGGGCTCTATGTTTTAAATTCGATCATGTTTCCAAAATATCAGGTGTGTGACTAGGGGTGTGCAAGAAAACCAGAAACTGAAAAATGAATCGAACCAAGCCAAAAACTCAATCGAACCAAACCAAAAACCGAAAATCGATTCGGCTAAATAATGATTCAGTTTCAATTTCAATTTTTTTTTTTTTTTGCAATTCGGTTTTCGATTCGGATTGACATTTTCAACTCAGTTGTTCGAACCGAACAGAAAACCAGTTTCATAAATTATAATCTGTGTATTTATATATTTGGACATAATTTCGGTTAAATAGTTAAAAAGTGAAAATGAATTTTTCCGATGTACGCCGAAACCAAACCACTCATGATCGGTTAGGTTAATGGTTTATATATTGACCGAACCGTCCATATGCACACCCTAATGTGCAACACAGGATATTTCCGATCAAATAAACAGACCACTATCATTCCCTTATACAATAAATGTTATATATATCTTTTGGTGCGCCAATCAAATGAACTCACGATGCACTTGTAATGTGACCATACCATTGGGCACGGTTTAAGCTCGCATCACGATTAAATCAATATCCTATTATCATACGATTGGTTTACGTAGCTTTCATACTGTTATTTATTTATTTATTATATTATTTGACGATTGAATTCCGTACTGTTATTGATTGATGCAATGGAATATGTTTACTCAACCATGTGGCATTTAAATATAAGAAGACCTAATAATATTATATATTCTACATCGTTATATGTATTCTATTTGGGTCAAATCCTAGTTTCCAATATTCAAATTCAAATCGAGAATCTCGTGGTGTCCATATGAAACAACGAGAGGAATCATGGAATCTGGTTTTTTTTTTGTTTGTTTGTTTGTTTCTTTTAATATTTTTCACGATTCCTTTAGCTGATTAGGTAAAATGAACTCTCTAATTTTACTACTCTTTTTATTTTGTTTTAGATCTCTTGTTCTAGATTATTTTAATACCCTATGTACATCGGATGTTTTCTTGAAGAAAATATTTATAATACATTATTTAGCATAAAATTGCTACATTCACGCCTTTATTGTCTAGAACATACCGATATTTTAATTTTTTTCTAAGAAATTAAAGTGGATCGTGGATCGAGTCCAAATTATTTTGGTTCGACTTATATGGTTGTCTTGTGTACGGTGTAATTTTTAAAAAATAACATTCATATTTACATGAGTCACTTGTCAAAGGTTAATAACTTTGATGTAGCCAAATAGTTCAGCCGAGAGCAAACGATGTCATCCCGATGAGCTTTGATGACGTCGGGCAATTTAGGAGAAGGTCGCGCGTTGGGTCGAGATCTGCAGCCACAAAACACTCGTCAGAGGGCGCCGAAAGTGTGTCCGACGAAGCCCCTCCTGTTGGGGGATCCGGATCCGCCCCCCGGCCAGGCAGCAGAAGAACAATAGAATGAAAACCGGGAGGCGATCAATACGAAAAACTAATAACATACTACGACATTCATAGGATGTTTAACAGATTACCTTGCTGGCACTTGTGCCTGGCTCCAACCGTGATTACAATAATTCGGCTCTTCTCGGTAGATTGCGGTAGTTTACGTCAATCCGGTCCACGACCAGATCCGAGACTCCTTCGTCAGGCTGCACTAGAAGCGCTGACGAGATCAGCACGAACGAATACTCCTCGAAAAACTAGGCCGGAACGTTTTCCGGCGAAGTTGGTCGGCGGCGCGTGGGGCGGCGGCGGCGGTGGGAGTTGAGAGGAGGGAGGCGGCGTGTGTTGGTGCTTAGGGTTTTTGTTATGTGTTGTGTAGAGTTACAAGTGAAGTCATCAAGTCTAATAATCATAATTAAATAGAGTGTTGGACTTGGACCGGCCCAACGGGCCCGGGTCCAACAATGAACATTCAGTTCATCTCCAACACCGAGACTTCATCGTAACTCCGATCGCCGATCAGATCGGACCGATCGACTCAGTTTCCAAAACTGAATAATATGATCTGAAAAACCATTTTTCAGAACCCCAGTGCAAAAAGACCGTTTTGCCCCTCAACAGCGGGAAACCCCGGTTTGACCCCTGTTGACTTTTAGGAAGTCGCACTCCCCAAAATCCTCTTCTCGTGCTCAACACATTGAGCTGAGTATCCGTGCGGGAATCTCGAATCTAGTACTTGTGTGACCCTCAATGGTTCAGGGATACAGCTAGCCGTGGGCCC
>KQ993143.1:4980-21165 GCA_001598015.1 Dorcoceras hygrometricum | reverse complement strand
CGGAAGTGTGTCCGACGAAGCCCCTCCGATGCTTAAGTCAGGCAGTGCACGCGAGAGAAAAAGAGAGCAAGTATATGCTGGGTGCAAAAGTGTGCAAGAATGAATGTGTGTGGATGAAGGAACATACTGGTATTTATAGAGGGGCTAGGCGGTGGAAAGGAGAATATTTCGGTGAGAATTCTCCGCAATCCTCGAGATCCTCTCGCTAAATAACGAAAGGTGTACCGACCCAGGATTCTTCAAATAAGAAAAGACGTACCAAAACTGGACTCTTCATCACGTCGAGATACTGTCCTCGGGAAATACTCCCGAACTGATAGTTAGGCCTCGGGCAAACCCCAATCTTGGAACACGTCTTCGGGCAACTCCCTGGTCTTGATAGCACATCCTCAAGTATCCGAGCTTAGCAGCGTAGGTCGGGGACTTCCTCGAGCTACTCGGTCCTTGGGACCCGAGGTGACCATGGAGAGCATCAGAATGTAATATATGTGAATACACATGGTACAAATAATATAGGAGTGTGACAATGAAGTTCGGTGACACGAATATTCATTTCAAACAAACGAAAGCCAAGTTAACTTAATCGATACGTAATTTCTGTTGAGTTCACAAGAAATTGTCGATGTTACGGTGATTTATTATGATGAAATTGATGTGGACAGTAATGAAGTGAGACAGATTATGTGCAAGTTTTAAATGATGATATATCCGATAACGATACTGGCAGTGATTAGGTTTTGACATTTATGGTATTTGTATGGTTGAATTTTATATTTTTCTGTACAATCTCTCCCATACATTATTAATAATCAGAAGTATGCATTATCGAGATTTTTTAGTAGATTTTTCTAATGCAAATGTCATTCAGTTTGGCAACCTTCTTGTTTTATATATATATAATTCCACATATAGAGTTTGATGGCATCACTTTTAGATATACACGTGAAAGCGTGGCCCATTGACCTAATGCTGGCCTAGTCCATGTGAGCCCATCTCTAATTGGACTTATCTGACGTGGGCCCTTCTAGTTCGCACAAGCCCATAATACCTGCTGATCTGAGCCGTTGATTTAGAGCTCTGATCTCGGTTGCCCGTTGCCCATATATATGGCTCTCACCAGAATACTGGTTAACTAGCCATACTTGATTTTTTTTTTGTGTCTGTGTGACCTTGTGACTACTATGGCTACTTATGGACTGGAACCTTTAAGTGGAAAGTCTGATTTTTCTATCTGCCAACAAATGGTGAAAGGGGGTTTTGATACAACGAAATGTTTCAAAGATGTTGATACGAACACTTATGCTGATGATATTTCTAATTCTAAGAAAACGAAGATGATGAATTTGATTACTCCTCTATTACCCTCTACTTGTCTAATGTTCTATTAGTAAATGTGATAAACTTGATTCTGCAAAACTTTAAGGGAAAAAATTGCAAGAACTTTATACTAAAAGTTCTTTGCCTAATAAAATATTTTTACTTGGAACACTTTTCAGATTCAAGCTAGACTTGAATAAAGATTTTGGTGAGAACCAAGATGTGTTTACTAAATAAATACATGACATTACATTAATCAGAGATAAGAATATAGATGATTATACACACATTGTTCTGTTGAATGTTATTCATGATACATATGCTGATGTAAAGTATGATATTAAGTATGGAGAGATGTTATTACTCTTGATACTGTAATTAGTGGATTAACAAATAAAAAACTTGACTTAAAAGCTTATAAAGGTATTAAGCAGTCAAGTAGGGAGGTTATGCATGTCATGGGCAAATCTCAAAATAGATATGGGAATCATTCTGGTAATAAATGGGATAAAAGTAAGAGTAGATCAAAATCAAGAGTTAAAGGAAACAGAAATTGTTACAATTGAGGTGAAAAAGATCATTATAAAGATGAGTGTCCTCATCCAGGACATCCTCAGAAGGATAGGGCTAAAAAGGGTAATACATCCTCTAATGAACAAGTAAAAAATGCTTCCGCTTCTCCTGAAAACTATGCTGATGTCCTTATGGTGATAAATAATGGTGATGCTTCTATTAACTCTTTAAATCACATTCTGTTAATGAAATTGATTGGTTGTTTGATTCTGGATGTACCTATCATATGACACATGTGAAACATGTTTTATCTACTTATTCTAGTATTGATAAGAGCTATGTTGCACTTGAAAATGAGAAACAGTGTAAAATAGCTGATATTGGATATGTTTGCCTAAAATTTGACAATGGCTTTGCGTTGACCTTGAAAAATGTGAGACATGTACCTTCTTTGTCTGATTTCATATGTTGCATTAGAAGATGATGGATTTCATGAAAAGTGGGGAAAGGGTTGCATGAGGGTAATGAAGGGTTATTTAGTTGTGTTCAAAGCTGAAAAACTAAATAACTTGTATATCTGTCATACAAACTCTGTTTGTGATAAAAAAAAAATGTGAATTATGTGACATCTAACATGAATTATCTATGGCATAGAAGATTAGGTCGCATGAATTCGAAAGTTTGAAGTTTTGCATAAACAAGGTTATTTGGGAAAAGATAAACTATCTTGTATGTCTTTATGTCATTCATGCATCTAGGGTAAGCACCATAAATTTAAATATCCGACTTCTCAAAGTCCAAAACTATCTACTTGCTTTGAGATACTTGAATATATATATACTGATATATAGGATCAGCTAGTAAACCCACTCAATGTGGAAAAAGATATTTTTATCTATTATTGATTATTTTCCCAGAAAGGTTTGGATTCCTCTTAAAAACAAGCCCGATATTTTTGAAAAGTTTAAAAACTGGAAAACCTTAATTGAAAACCAAACTGTTAAGAAGATTAAAGTGCTCAAGACTGATAATTGGCTTGAATTTTGTAATTCCCTATTTTGAGGATCTACGTGAATAATCTGGAATCAAAAGGCATAAAACTAATCCATACACTCCACAACAGAACAAAATATAGTTGAAAATGAATAAATCCTTACTTGAAAGGTGGAAAGTATGCTTGCTTCCTCAAAACTTTCAAAAGGTTCTGGAGTGAATATGTTTTAACTACTGCCTATTTGATTAATAGATCTCCTTATGTGCCTCTAAAAGGTAAATGTCCTGAGCATGTTTGGTCCGGAAAGAAAATTGAATTTTCTTAGTTGAAAGTTGGATGTGTTTCTTTCATGCATAAAAAGGATGATAGTAAAAGATAGAGTGCGAGAGAGTTTGTTTATGGAAGTTGAGATGAAACTCCTACGTATAGACCTGGCCACGGGCCGGTTCAGCCCGTGGCCCGACCCGGAACCGACCCGGGTCAACGGGCCGGTTAACCGGGTCAACGGTTTTTGGCCCGGAACCGTGGGAGGATGGGCCGGTTCCGGTTTACAGATTTGGCAACCCGTGGACCCACCGGGTTTGACCCGAAACCGGCCCGACGGGTCGCAGGCTTTTCAAAAGTCAAATCTTTGTTCTGTTGACAGAAAAATTCGAACCCAGGCCCCCATATAAGAAACCAAGGAACCTACCACCGTGGCAACTATTTGTTGCTGCGAAAATAGGTAATATATATTTATATATATAATTTTTCATTTATCATAAAATTGTGAAGATTGATTAATTTATACTATCTTAAAATGTCAACACCTCATTTTATTATATTAATTAATATTTACATTTACCCAATCATTATTTCAAATATTTAACAAGTAAAGTTTTTAAATATTTAACAAATAAATTGCAATAATATAATAAATTATTCAAAAACTTCTCATGTATTTTTCTCAATATATTACTATCATAACCATGTACTAATAATTTTTCATAAACTATGCTTCATTTATCGTTGAATTGAGAACATGTGATTAATTTGTATGATCTTAAAATGGCTAAACACTTTAGCATAACTATATTGATAATTAGATGCAAATCCAATATTTTCAACTTGTGTGCGCAAGATGGTCTTAAAAGTTTAGAATTTTATTAAGATCAATTAGATCTGCAATTCATATATGTGGACACATCTCCAAGTTATGAAACAATTGGGTAAATTTTATAAAATAAATGGCATGAGGCCGAAACGGTTTGTGCGTGATCTTCCATGATTTTCTTTAGTGTTAAAAATAATTAATTGAAATTTATAATGAATACAATGAGAAATTTGGTCACAAGCACAAGAACTCACCACATCTAGTAGCACCACATCAAGACTATCCAAGGCTCAAATGTTAGTTCGTGAGAGGACGAAAAGTCCACGAGGATCCTCAAGTTTCAATTTGGAACTTGAGAATTATTTAACGATTCGTCGAGAGCTGCCTCAAGAACACAAGATAGCCAAAACGAGACAAATGACGACGAAGACCCCGAGGGCACTTCTGGTACAACAACTGGAGGAGGCACAAGTGATTAGATCAATTTTCCAATTTAATTCGTCTTTACTTTCTAGTGTAATTTTAAATTCTTTGTATTGTTATTCAATTATATTAATTTTTTGAAATTATTTACATTTCAAATTTCAAATTCAAATCCCATTTATTATTCTTTTATATTCAAATTCGAATTCAAACACAAATTAAAATAATTCAAAATTCAAATTAAAATTGAAATTATAAATTAAAATTCGAAGTAACTAAAATTCAAATCTCAAATCAAAATTCAAATTCTATTCAAAATTCAAATTAAAATTAATTTGAATTCGAAATTCAAAATAAAATTCGAATCAAAATTATATTATTCAATTATATTTATTTTTTGAAATTAATTACATTTAAAATTTCAAATTCAAATCCCAATTGTTATTATTTTAAATTCAAATTCGAATTTAAACACAAATTAATTTCGAATTCAAAATTCAAAAACTCAAATTAAATTATAAATTAAAATTCGAATTAATTAAAATTCAAATTCTCAAATCAAAATTCAAATTCTATTCAAAATTCAAATTAAAATTAATTTGAATTCGAAATTCAAAATAAAATTCGAATCAAAATTATATTATTCAATTATATTTATTTTTTGAAATTAATCACAATGAAAGTAAAGAATGCCATATGGATAAATGCGAATATCATATATAAAGATTGTCATATACAAGAGTCTATAAACCCACACGCCACAATTTGGCTAGTTGGACATCTACTCTAACATATTATACATTAATAAACATGCTAACGTCTGAATATGCTCACTACTGATGTAGAATTCAACTGCTGATCATAACAACCAATGACTAATTATACCAACTGCTGATAAGATATCCAACGCCTGAAATATCTCCCTTTTTGCAAATTGTGATATAACGACTGGTTGCAACGACTGAATCAAAATCACTAGCTAACTGCTGAAAATACTTACTACTGAAATAAGTACCCAACTGCTGAAATTCTTGCTTCTGACGTGAATATCCAACTGCTGAATCAATATAATTCTGACATAAGAACAAAACGGCTGAATGAATACCAAAGTATGATAGCGTCACCCTTGATCAAAAACTGAATTGTTCTTTTTTCAGAAACTGATAACTGTATATCTACAATCCTCTGAAATAGAAACCCATCAACTGAGTGCTTCAACTCAACTGCTGAAATATTTCTGAATACCAAGATCTGATATCTAACAACTGATTCAACATCTGAAGATGTTTAACTCAACGTCTGAACTAATATCGAATGCCCAAGTCTGAGATAAACTGACGTCTGAATATATTTTGCTGTTAATTGCAACGACTGATTCTCCAGAAGTAACTTCGTATCAGTACTTGTCTTATTGTGTTATCACCAAAACTAATAAATTTTATCTTAACAATCTCTTTTTCTCTGATCTGATCTATGATGCTCTAAGCTGATCGTTGTCGCTCTAAGCTGATCTACGACGCTCTAAGCTGATCTACGCTTCAGTTCTGAAAGCTGGTAAGCTCTGATCTGATCTACGACTCTCTAAGTTGATCTACATTTCTGAATCAATATAAGCTTCTGAACTGATCTAGCTGCGCTTGAGCTGTACTCATCTCTAATCTGAATGCCATGCTCTGATATGAGTTGTTCTTCCAACTGATATAGGTTCGTAGTTGATTTCCTCTTATCTGATCTTAGTCGAAGTACCAATATGTTCTGTTCTGTTCGTGTTCTTGTATTTTGTTATCACCAAAACTTATTAAATTTTAGCCTTAATAGATGAACCTGGTTTTAAAACCATGATTTGTAGGGATGTGATGAGTCTTAATTTCCTTGTTTATCTGCTCCTGCCCCAGCTCATGAGTCTACTCCTAATAATATGGAGGTACTAAATGTTTGTCTCCTGTTTCGAAGAAAAAATTTTATAAAAATTCGTCCCGACTACCCTAATTAATGGAAAAAAGTGGAAAAGTTTTGGGAAGAAGAATATTTTAACTCTTGAGGGTTTTAAAGTTTTTGATTAGCATTTTTTAAAAAAAGAAAGACAATCTAATGTTTTAAAATAGAAGGTCACCCCAGCCTCTACGCATTTATCACAAAACCAATAATTGAGGCGGAGAGTTCTAGAGCTAGGTACCGATACTTCAGAACTCCTGAGCTAATCTAGACCTTGCTCGTGGTGCATACCTTGCCGGAGATCGCCTGTCAACTGTTGTTCATACTGTTAAGGCAAGATGTTTTCCGTTCTTGTTGCATTAGTGAATTCAGAGTATGTTGCGAACTGCCGATGACTCCAGATTGCATGTCTGCTTCTGGGTTTCAAATCTTCTAAATTTTTGGATGTTTAACATGCATTGGTAGACTGTATTTCTGTGTGCCGCTGTATGTGTGTGTTCTATATGTTGAGTCAAGCCCATATGAAGGTTTGTGTAAATTTTGAGCACTGTGTGCATGAAGTTTAGATGGGTGAGATGTTTCTCAAAGAAAAATGTACTAGGAAGCACAATGACATTATATTCTGTTCTGAGCTGCTTTGATTTTTTTGAGCTGATTAGACTGCTTTGATAAAATCCGACTCTTTAAGTTCTGTAATGAGCTGCTTTTGCTATTTTGAACTGCTCTGACCTATCTATTCTGAGATGATTTGACTTAAGTTGTTCTAGTCAGACCCAGTCTATCTATTCTGAATCGATGGGTATATTCGTTCTAGTATGTTCACCATGAACTATTGAATCAAGCTAATATGCTTCGAACTTGCAACCTGTTCTAATCCATTATGTTCCTTACCTAACGGATAGATTGGTCTGACCTGACCCGACGTTCTATTCTGAATTGATATGACTGTTCCGACCCGACATGAGCTATTATGTTGTGTTCTGAGTTGACCGCTATAACCTGTCCCAACTTATTTTGTTCTGTTATGAGTTTATCACTTTGACCTGACCTGACTTATTATGTTATGTTCTGCATTGACTGGTCTGATCTGATTTATGTTCTACTTTGATTTGACCTATCATTCTGGTCTGATCTGACCAATTATGTTCTACTCTGTTCTGACCTATTATGTTTTGTTTTGATTTGACCTATCGTCCTGGTCTGATCTGACTCATTATGTTCTGTTCTGAACTGAGTTGACCATATGAAACTCCTTTGACTATTTTAATCTGTTCCGACTGCCCTAGTTCGATTTGACCGTCCTAAGCTGATCTGAATCGATATCATTCTGATCTAATCTGGTCCACCTGATCTGATCCGATCTATTCGTCTGTTCTAGTCTGATCAATCATTCTGATCTGATCTGGTCTATTTATTTTGAAACACCTTTCTAAAATTGAGCTCAATTGTTGGATCTGTTTCTACAGATCATAATCTAAGTTTTGATTCACACAAAATCTGTTATTATTGTACTAACGTTCTATGTGAAATGCGCAGCTTGCTAAGTCTGGAGTAGACATGAAGATATCCACACTGGAACAGTGAAGGGACGTCTGAGCTGGACTGGTTGAAGATATCTCGTTGGAACAGTGAGGGGACGCCCAATCTGGTACAGCAGTTTTCTTCCAGAAGTGCAGGGAACACCAAGCTGGTTCACCAGCTTGGAGCAGGAGCGGCACAAGGATCAACCTCAGTGAAATGCAGAGCAGAGTTATTCAAGCGCAGATCAAGTGCAGAGTACAAGGACAGTGATTGAGTGCGAAACCGAGTACAAGTGCAGTGATCGAGTGCAGATCGGATCACTAGCGCAGTACGAAGAACTCAGCTAAATAACCAGTTGAAAGACCAGCTGGGAGGTCAGTTGAGATATACGAGCTGTTTCAGTAGGAGGCTGGACGAGCTCGAGGTGACCCCCCTTGATTGGAGAAGACGAAGAATCTGTATGCAAAGATGGTATGGAAAGTTACGAGCTGAATGGGCACACTACCATAGCTCAGCATTGATCCAGAAGAACTTTGAAGCATACCAGCTTAGAGAACAGCTCAAGTGCAGAATTTGCCCAGATATAGGAGGCAGATTAGAAACCAGCTGGTTAAGGACAAACCAGTGGACAAGAAGAACAAGAGCAGCTGAGTAGAAGAGCAGATGACGAGAGCAAATTAGAAGATCAGCTCAAGAGCAGTTGCGAACAAGAGCAGATGAGAAGAGAAGAAGAGAGCTTTGAACGGCTCAGTGAAGCAACTAGCTCGAAGAAAAGACCAGCTTAGTGCAAACCAGAATGGAGATAAGCTGGCAATCTGGTTAAGGTCAAACCAGCTCGGATAGCATGACAGATGCTATCAAATCTATGCGCAAAGCGATTTGAATACAAGAATATACGACAAATGATGTTCAGTATTAAATCGACTTGCTTGTAATGTCTTCTCAAAGTACAGTGCTCATGTGCTTAAAGTGAAGAAAAGTTGTGACACATTAAAAAGACAAAGGATGCAAAAATCCTGCGGTCTAGTGTGCAGTGATTGCTAGGAGTTCTTGCAGTCTGTTTGGCTGTTGGAATGGGTTGCAGGGAGGGTCGCTGTAATTGAAGTCTAGTGGATCCTTCCCGATTGAGGAAGAAGGGGAGACGTTGGAGATTCAGCTCCGAACTTCCTGTTAGAGTAGATGCCCAACTAGCCAACTTGTGGCGTGTGGGTTTATAGACTCTTGTATGAAACAATCTTTATATATGATATTCGCATTTTATAAATGGCATTCTTTACTTTCATTGTGTTGTATGATGATTAACAATTGCGTTGAGTAAAGACCTAGAATGCACTATAGTGTATGTTAGATGTAATAGTGGGTATGACGGTTATCATGAAACACATCTAATAGTCACTGTGTATTCTGAATTAGTTCCTAGTCGATTGGGCCGTTAAAATGAGGATAAGGCCGCCCGAGCTCGAGGCTAGTATCTGCGATACGAAGTACCATGTTTCATTGGTAGGGAACATTGTGATGTTCTGAGCATGCAGATAGATAGTGACCTGGTGATTTATCGAACTACCCTCGTTCGGACCTTCCAAGTGGTTACCATTTGTCGAGTGGATAAATCCGAGGTCTTGGTTGTACTGATTAGTCCTCACGACTCGAAACGTCATTGAGACTTTACATGATAGGCGTCTCACTTTGACTCGTTTGCCGACTCACTTGGGGTCATTAGGCGGTGGGATTGGGTGAGACCCCGATACATGTAGGAGTCGATGCATCGTGTCGAGGGATTCACCGCTCGCAGACATGCGTGGAGTATGAGCTGGACTGGTCGAAGATATCTAGCTGGAACAGTAAGGGGACGCCCAAGCTGGTGCAGCAGCTACTTCCAGAAATGCAGGGAACGCCAAGCTGGTTCACCGGCTTGGAGCTGGAGCAGCACGAATATCAAGCGCAGAAAATGAAGAGCAGAGTTCAAGCGCAGAATGATGAGTTGCAGAATGGCTCAAGCGCAGATCAAGTGCAGAGTACAAGTGCAGTGTTCAAGTTCCGTTGCATAGACAAGCGCAGTGATCAAGTGCAGATCAGATCACTATGCGCAATAATCAATTCATCATATGAATCGGATTGATTATTATAACAGTGTGCTTGCTGATAAATTGGATGAGGTGTCTGAAAAGATCAAGTGGACAAGCAAGTAACACTGGGGCTCCTGGCGAGAAGAATAGAGCCCAGCTGGTTAAGGAAAAACCAGCTTGAAGTTAAGAGGACCAGCTGGGAGCAGACAAACCAGTTGCCCGTATGATATCTGTGAGAAGCTTGATCTCACAGACATATCAACCAGCTGGTTGGCAATCAGCTGGGAATGGAGCAAAGCTGGAGCCTCAGAGCAGCTCAAGAGCAGGAAAGAACAAACAAGCTCAGCTGCAGACAAAAAAGAGGCGCAGATGCAGAAGTTGCTCTAGAACAAGATTAAAGATGAAGAGCAACCAGCTTGACGTAGAAACAAGCTGAGAAACCAGATCTAGACAAATCAATCTTGTCAAACAAAGCAGCTTGAACAATTCTATGAAGACCAAATTAATTGGTTCAAACTGTTTGTTTTGTCTTGTCCACATCAGGTACAATCAAACAGAGCTCTAAGTGATCAAAGGCTGCAGAAGTGCCAATGAAAAGAGCCAAGTCAAATAAAGCATGCAACGCATTAAAATCCAAAGGACACAAAGTACAAATGCGTCAGAAGACTTTTCAGAACGGCTATAACTTTGTGTCCAACGGACAAATCTGCTAAGCGGCTTTATATATCAGGCGCAATGAAACAAAAGCGAATAGATCGCCATAGCAGAGAGAGTGTGTTGTACAAATCCATAACAGAAGAACAAAAGAAAGCACAACATTGGGATGATAACAGATAACCAGCTCGAACAGGAGCACTTCCCAGTGTGTGTGAGATTTAATTATTGAGAGATTATGCTTACACTGTAAATCTCACACACACATAAATTTACTCAGATATTCGAGAGTTGAGCGAACAAGATTAGAGTGATGTGATTCAATACTCTCCATTATAGTCTTTGGACAGAGACGTTAAACAAGTCTAGTAGTCTTTCGCACTGGGACGTTAAAGAAGTGTGTGTTGTGAAACCCGAACCCACGGGAATCACGAATTGGGGTAAATAAAAATTTTCGAATAAAATAAGAGCTGAAAGACAATTTGTTATAAGTTGTATTCCTTATAACTTAAAAGGTATGAAACACGAACTCAACCAAAAGCTGACATACACGTATACACTTGCGCGCCAACTATTGACAAACGTTTTTGCGGAAAAACAGATTCTATTATATATATTGCAATTGCGAGTTACAACATCTGAAATTCTGTTTGAATATACAACTATTGTAATTGATCTAATACAGATGCCTAACATACAATACAACATCAGCTATGACACGAAAAACGCTGGCCATTGATAAACACAACACTCAGCAGCTGCTATCAGTTTTCACCTCCTGTTCGCTCCTCAGCTGTCATACATGCACCATTTTAAAAGCTAATAAGCCTAGGGGCTCAGCAAGTAAAACTCTGAGTAATAACGAATTCATTTAACACAGGCAGACATCTGAACATACATAACTTGAGTTAAAGGAATCATCAATACATAAACGTTTCATAAACATTTCTTTCTTTCATAAACTTGGAGACAGGGGATAATAGCCCATATCTCATCATCAATATCATTTAAATTAGATTTATGGCTTATAAGCTCTCCTTAGGTCCGTGGTGCACTTGATCAAAATGACTTCCGATATCAGTTTTAGCATATAGCTCATATGAAAGGGCAGCCGACATCTGGACGACTACTCACCCTTCTCCTTGTGACCGTCTGTTATCTATTCCATAAACCTTAAAATAACTTTTGTTTCTTTAACATCCTTTCT
The DNA here is from genome assembly GCA_001598015.1 of Dorcoceras hygrometricum. Classification (NCBI taxonomy): domain Eukaryota; kingdom Viridiplantae; phylum Streptophyta; class Magnoliopsida; order Lamiales; family Gesneriaceae; genus Dorcoceras; species Dorcoceras hygrometricum. The sequence continues at coordinate 9,442 of KQ993143.1, read as the reverse complement.
TTCTTTGAAATCTCCTTAAACATCATCGGGTTCCATCATTTAAAACTCTCGCTTCCATTTTAAAACTTACTGAGTATCGAATTCGACGGCTGGGAACTTACCGTTGAAATGGAATCAGTCGTAACAAAGTGAAACAATACTTTGAAACAAAACAGATCTTCACTGTTCACGTTTATCGTAAAACAGCTGCGAGAATATTTGTGAATACTTGAAACAGACGTAGTAAATTAAACGGCGTCGTTAGCGTAAGAAACAGATGTGTCTTGGGATACTGTTTGAATAGTGAACAGCTGTAACGATGAAATAGAATTTGTAACTCAGTTGTTAACGAACTGGTTCTGATCAAACAGATGTCAACGCAACTAAGTTGGTCAACTCAGATGTCAACACTATTTATACAAAGGTTTTCAGGTATTGAACAACCAACGGCTGAATACAAATTTAAGCAACAGCTGGTTACGAACAAATGCAACAGCTGATTACGAAACAATGCAACAGCTGAAAATGAACAGTGCAACTGCTGGATACATCAATATAATACAACAGTTGATGAACAAACTAACAGCTGATGACTCAACAATACAACAGCTGTTTACGAAAACTGATGCAACAGCTTATGAACAATAAAACCAACAGCTGATATAAGAAATTCTCGAAACCAAAAGCTGACTTTAAACTTGGTGTTGAAACATCAAAACGACAGCTACGCTATCAGCTGTTATCTATCTAACCAGACTTTATACTGATTCGATTAACAACACCCGATTACATAGCGTCCAATATGATATTACAAACCACTGAAAGGAAGAACATTCATAAACATACGTGAATCAAACTCGAATCCTCAGTATCCATATTTTTTGGAAAACACTTGGAAGCATAAAAACATCATTTTGAACCCAATCTTTCTTTCCTTGATCATGCGTAAATCATTTTAAACATGAACTTCAACATATCTTAAACATACAGGCAAGCATATCCATAAAATGAATAAAATCAATATAAGCTTTAAACGGTGTAGTAAGGATCAGCGTTTACTTGCCTTAACAAAGCTTTGCAACCGTGGTTAATTCCGGCAGAACCTTCTCCCTGAGCAATACACGAACTCCTCTGGAAAATATTTTGAAGAACACTAAAGATTTTCTTTGCAAATGATAATGATCTTGCTTTCAAAACAGCTATTTATATCGAAGGGATTAGTGGCAAGGTGCTATGTTTACAAACCATGACACACTTCAACCAAGTTGTACAAATTTTTGTAAAATTCCCTTCATATCATTTAAATTTGTAAAACACCAAACCTTTTTCAAAAGAAATCATTTGTCCTCCTTAAAGATATTTTCAATCGATTTAAACCTGCTCATGTGTCGCTCTTGGAGTCATCTGCTGGAACCAGCCGCGACGCATCTTATTTTCTGAAATCAATGAAATCAGCAAATACATAACATTTAAAATTGCCATTTTGGCCCATGAAATTAATAAAATTCATAAATGTGGTCTTATGAATTTTGGGGCGTTACATGTGTAGTCTTTCGCACTGAGACAGTAAAGAAGTATCGCCTTTCTCACTGAGGCAGTAAAGAAGTGATTTAGACACACGCAGCTTGCGGGCTGGTGTGCAATGGTGTGGCTAGGAGTTCTTGCGGCCGCGGGTCATAGGAGTGGGTTGCAGCTGGGGTCATTTTAATCAAAGTCTTCTAGTGGATCCTTCCCATTGCGGAAGAAGGGGAGATGAATGAGAGATTGCTCCGAACTTCCTTAAACAAATCAGCGTATTTTTTTTTACAGCTTTTAGTACTTACATTCATACACATTGCATATTTATAACTGCGCATAAAACTATTTAAATGAGCTTTCAAATTTAAAGAGTGCAGTTTGAGTTGTTTCCGTATGATTTAAACTCATTACTCAATCTGTATCTCGGTGCATGAGTATTCAAGAACACTGAGCTATTGCAGCTCTAGTTATAAATAACCAGATCGCTCGACTTTGTATCGATCTGGTTTCAGTATCATACTGGAACCAGCATGACTAGCGCTCGCTGTTTACTGAGCTGATTTCAACAACCAGCTGGCACCAGCTTAGTTAATGCGATTCCGTTTCAGCATCTAGCTGGATCCTACGTCTTTCACGCGATCCGGTTATTCCCTCTAAGTGCCCGTTATTAACTAAATAACTTCCACATACAGAGGGCAAAAATCGATCCCAACAAGTGGTATGAGAGCAGGTTGTTCTTGAATAGTGTACTTCTTTTCGAAAAATGTTTTAAATAGCTTTAAAATCATGTCTGCTCTTATTGTTCGAAAGCATGTCCTTGCTACAAAATTTTTAAGATTTTCAAAACTCATAGCATATGGATAGGGGGAGGAATGTCTATTGAATTGCAGAGCGATTTCTCGAAAGGAAAGAGCGGCAACATTGCACGAGATCTGTGGACGCCAAGATCTCTAGGGCTGGGCGAGGCTACGCCTTAGGGAAAAATGGAGGAGATTCTATAAATTGAATCCTCTATTGCTCCTCTGGTCCATAAATGAGAAATTTTGAGTAGCATAGACTTTGTCTTCAAAATATCATGCATACATAATGTTCTCAACAAACTGTCGCCCTGAGCATAATGTTTCTATTTCAAAAATTAAATTTCCCAATGCTCTGTTGAGGGGGAGTTTTGTTTTAAAATATTAAGGGGGAGACAAGATTTCAAACCCTTTTTTATTCCCACAAAAAGGGGGAGAAATATTTTCAAGCATAAACATACCTGCATATGTTTATCCAGATTTTGTGTAAATTAAAAAGGGAGAGATTGTTGGATCTGTTTCTTCAAGATCAGAATCTAAGTTTTGATTCACACAAAATCTGATTCTATTATACTAACTCTCTACATGACATGCGCAACTTGCTAAGACTGGAGTAGACGTGAAGATATCCAAACTGGAACTGTGAGGGGACGCCTTAGCTGGACTGGTCAAATATATCTAGCTGGAACAGTAAGGGGACGTCCAAGCTGGTGCTTGGATGAGGTGTCTGAATGGATCAAGTGGACAAGAAAGTAACACCGGGGCTCCTGACGAGAAGAATAGAGCCTAGTTGGTTAAGGACAAACAAGCTTGAAGTTAAGAGGACCAGCCGGGAGCAGACAAACCAGCTGGCCGTATGATATCTGTGAGAAGCTTGATCTCACAGATATATCAACCATCTGGTTGGCAATCAGCTGGGAATGGAGCAAAGCTGGAGCCTCAGAGCAGCTCAAGAGCAGGAAAGAATAGAACAAGCTCAGCTGCAGACAAAAAAGAGGCACAGAAGTAGAAGTTGCTCTAGAACAAGATTAAATATGAAGATCAACCAGCTTGACGTAGAAACAAGTTGAGAAACCAGATCTAGACAAATCAATTTGGTCAAACAAAGCAGCTTGAACAATTCTATGAAGACCAAATTAATTGGTTCAAACTGTTTTGTTTTGTCTTGTCCACATCAGGTACAAGCAAACAGAGCTCGAAGTGATCAAAGGCTGCAGAAGTTCCGATGAAAAGAGCCAAGTCAAATAAAGCCTGCAACGCATTAAAATCCAAAGGACACAAAGTACAAACGCGTCAGAAGACTTTTGAGAACGGCTACAACTTTGTGTCCAACGGACAAATCTGCTAAACGGCTTTATATATCAGGCGCAATGAAACAGAAGCAAATAGAGCGCCATAGCAGAGAGAGTGTGTTGTACAAATCCATAACAGAAGAACAAAAGAAATCACAACCTTGGGAAGATAACAGATAACCAGCTCGAACAGGAGCACTTCCCAGTGTGTTTGAGATTTAATTATTGAGAGATTATGATTACACTGTAAATCTCACACACACATAAATTCACTCATATATTCGAGAGTTGAGCGAACAATATTAGATTGATGTGATTCAATACTCTCCATTGTAGTCTTTGGACAGAGATGTTAAACAAGTCTAGTTGTCTTTCGCACTGAAACGTTAAAGAAGTGTGTGTAGTCTTTCGCATTGAGACAGTAAAGAAGTGTCGTCTTTCTCACTGAGGCAGTAAATAATTGAGTTAGACACACGCAGCTTGCGGGCTGGTGTGCAGTGGTGTGGCTAGGAGTTCTTGCGGCTGCGGATCGTAGGAGTGGGTTGCAGCTGGGGTCATTGTAATCAAAGTCTACTAGTGGATCCTTCCCGTTGCGAAAGAAGGGAAGATGTATGAGAGTTTGCGCCGAACTTCCATAAACAAATCAGCGTATTTTCTTTACAGCTTTTAGTACTTACATTCATACACATTGCATATTTATAACTGCGCATAAAACTATTTAAATGAGCTTTCGAATTTAAAGAGTGCAGTTTGAGTTGTTTCCGCATGATTTAAACTCATTACTCAATCTGTATCTCGGTGCATGAGTATTCAAGAACACGGAGCTATTGCAGCTCTAGTTATAAATAACCAGATCGCTCGACTTTGTATCGAGCC
>KQ993141.1:6229-20797 GCA_001598015.1 Dorcoceras hygrometricum | reverse complement strand
GAAGAGGATTTTGGGGAGTGCGACTTCCTAAAAGTCAACAGATGTCAAATCGTGATTTGCCGCTGTTGAGGGGCAAAACGGTCATTTTGCACTGGGGTTCTGAAAAATGGTTTTTCAGATCATAGTATTCAGTTTCGGAAACTGAGTCGATCGGTCCGATCTGATCGGCGATCGGAGTTACGATGAAGTCTCGGTGGTGGAGATGAACTGAATGTTCATCGTTGGACCCGGGCCCGTTGGGCCGGCCCAAGTCCATCTTTTAATTCTATTTAATATAGAATTAAGACTAGACTTAAACACTTGAGATTTAACTCATCTAAACCCTAACCCTAAAAGCATTAGCCGCCTCCCCTCCTCTCCACACACGCCGCCGCCGCCGCCGCCCGTCTTCGCCGGAAAATTGTTTCCGGCCAATTCGACGAGGAGAATCCGTTCGTGCTGATCTCGTCAGTCCTTCTAGTGCAGGTTGACGAAGGAGTCTCGTTTCTGGTCGTGGACCGGATTGGCGATTTCTACCGCAATCTACCGAGAAGAGCCGACGTTATTGTAAAGACGGTTGGAGCCAGGCACAAGTGCCAGCAAGGTAGTGGTTTTGAACACCCTATGAATGTCGAATTATGTATTGTTATGTTTCGTATTGATCATCTCCCGGCTTTTGTTTTCTGTTCTTCCGCTGCCTCGCCGGGGGGCGGATCCGGATCCCCAACAAGAAGCACGGTCCATAAGGTTTCTGGAAGGATTTCACCCCATTATGTATTGTTATGTTTCGTATTGATCATCTCCCGGCTTTTGTTTTCTGTTCTTCCGCTGCCTCGCCGGGGGGCGGATCCGGATCCCCAACAAGAAGCACGGTCCATAAGGTTTCTGGAAGGATTTCACCCCAAGCACAAACCCGAGCTGGTGCAGATTTTAATAACAACGCTTTTGGATGGCAGATTAGTTTTTTTTTACAAAATGTGCAGCAAGTTTACAAATTAAAATAGTAGTGCGGGGCTTTTAGCAATTTTTCAAAGATTTGGTATGGTGACCCATGCCTAATCTTGTACCTTTACCTACTATTAATCATACTACCATATATGATTGTTTGCGTGAGTTCTAGAGCTCATTTGTATGCAAAATAATCTTTAGTTCTCTCAAAATTATTAGGAGCTCGTAGCATGTGCTTGAGGAGATATCCAGCCTAGACCAACTGTTCTTCGTGATTTCCCAGTTCAGGCAAGTAAAGTTGATTCCTTGCTGCATCTGGAAAACATATATTGCTTCGTTGTTTTCTGTTGTATGCTTTCCTGATACATGTTTCAGTTCAGTTCAGTCAGTTCATGTTTATGTTTAAGTTATGGATTCACGGCTTTGATGCTTAGTTTGAGAAACTCACCAGTTTATCTTTTAGCAAAGGCAGTTGTGTTTTCAAAATACTGAGTTGTACAGGTACAAGATAAGATAAGCCAAGATAAGTTTCTTGTTTTCGGTGTGCTTTAAAAGTTCTGGACATTGACTCTGAACAGATAGGCTGTGCTGGTTTGATTAGGACAATGTTCCGGTTGGATAAGCTGAGCTGGTCTGTTTAGAGACTGTTTGAGCTGGTACAGTACCCAGCAACTAAGCTGGTATACCCATGCTGGCACAACATCTTCTATTTTCTAAGCTGGTCTACCCGTGCTGGTACATTGTTTTTCATACCCAGAATCTAAGCTGGTTTTCACCAAGCTGGTGCAGTACCTTCATGCTTTCTAAGCTGATCTGGTCTACTGTCCTGGCCTGATCTGTGTTGTTTGTTTCTAAGCTGATTTGGCTTCTCAAAGCTGAGTGACCTTCCAAAGCTGAAATTTTTGTTCCAAAGCGTAGGTTTAATCACGCGTAAGATATTTTCTTCAGCCAGAGCTATTTTCACGCCCGTAAGTTTTTTCACACCCGTAAGCTATTTTCTTCAGTAAGAACTGTTTTCACGCCCATAAGCTGTTTTGTTTCCGAGATACTTTACGTTCGTAATTAGTTTTCCCCTTCGAGCAGTTTTACATTCGTGAACTGTTTTCTCACCCGAGCTGGTTTTCGTTATCATCAACTCGCAGCCCAGCTGTACAATCAGTAAAGTTTTAAAGATAAAATGAGTTTCATAGCAGTGAACCAACCAGTTTCAGTGATCGATTTATGATCAAGAGCAATGTTTAGTAGTTATTTCTTTCAGTTAAAGGAAGTGACTTTCAGTTAAAGGACTTATGGCATAGAGGAACCGTTCAACCAGGAAGGGAAAAAATATTACGGTGTAACTGTAATACCCCTTCACAAGTAAGTTACTGAATTCGGGTAAGAAGATAGCAAGCACCAAGACCAGGAGAGAGCTCTAGGCCGTAAGTCACAATGTATTGATAGCGATCCGGACTAGTGTCCCGATCTGGTTTTAGCAAGCTTTCAGTTTCAACTAACTTCCTTTAAATTATTTATCATGTTCAGTTATGCCTGAATTGTATGATCTTGTTATCCTTAGTTTTACTTCTTGAGCCCCTAGGCTCCCTAGTTTTCCTGATGCAGGTGAGGCAGCTCAGGGGCAGGCGGGAGGTGCGAGCTGAACAAGCTTGGGGGCTGCGTATGGTTCAAAGGCCAGCGTTTCCACGAAGTCATTGCAGTTTTTGTCTTTGATCTTTTTGTAACTGTATTAAGATCCATTACAACAACAAATGATTCACATAGAATTCAGTAGTTATAATATCCATTTTGCAATTAAACGAATTTTTTTAATCCAAGCCGGTTTCACTATTCACCAGCGTAGTGATTTTTCTTAGTATTCCAAGCTGGTTTATTTGTTGATCATGTTTACTGTTCGTACTTCGATCTGGTTGGAAGCAAATACAGCTTCCAAATTTTGGTTTTTAGTCCTTTCTTTTCCGCGTTTCATCTTTTCAGTCCAATCTGTTGACTCCCTCGGGTTTGGGCGTCACACGGACTCTCTTCGAGTAGCCTTCAAGCACCGAATGATGGTACAGGCGAAACTCCAAGAACTGTTTCTTCGAAAGGTTCTGCTTGATAGGTGGAAAAACTTTGTTCCTAGACACCCTCTCGCAAGAATAGACCCCCAGGTTCTGTACGTACTGGCTGAGGCTCACAAGATTGTAGAGCTAGCTTATCTGGGGCTTAGGAAGCATCATAAGATAGTGTGGACACTGCCAGGGCCCTCGAATCTATTTTTAGTTCCGAATGAGGATACAAAAGTTTGTTCAGTTCTCAGTTCCCCAAAACCGACAGTGAATCAGTGTATAGATTTGGTGGTACATTCGTTAAGACAGATCATAGAGACTATTCCATATACAATTTTCAGAGCATTTCAGCATGGGCAGCATGCTGAACAATTTTGTGGATTATTCGAAGAAGGTATACATATAATCCTTTCACTCTCTTGCATGTGAACATGTAGAGATGGTATGTGAAGAAATTCATTCATCACAGTCAGATCGCAGTTTCAGTGACCCCTACAGTGTTTCATCTTTTGCTCAGACAACTGCTCAACTCCGAGATCTGGTGTCCAACATCAATTTGGAGCAGTTACACTCTTAAGAGCTCATGACATCCTTTAAAACATATTTCAATAAGCGTATTAAGTCTCTGGAGCTCAGTTTCGAAGACCTGCGTAGGTCACACGTTGTGCTGGTCAACAAACAGTGGAGACAACACTTGGATTTTCTCCGGATTGGAGATAAGCTCAAACCTGACCTTTCTTGGAGATTACTTCTGCTATATTGATGCTACATGAAGAGGCACATAAACAATTGACTGACGTAAACTCGAGCCTAGCCTCCCTCAGCTCTCATCGCCGAGGTAGTTTCACACCTTAGAGAGCTGGTGATGTCAAAAAGGGGGAAGGTGGTAACAACAGCAGCAGAAAAGGGGAGAGTAGCAGTGGTGATAGATACAGAGACAACGGTGGGAATCGCAGATGGTTTTGAGAAAGATTGTTTTTAGTTTTGAGGAGTTTGTTTTGAGAATAAATATCAGTTCTTGTACTTGGCAATTTTTGTTGATTAATAAAAGAGAATTTTAACTGCTACGTTTTGTCATCACCAAAAAGGGGGAAATGTTAAGAATAAAATTTATGTTTTGGTGATAACAAATACAAGAAGTGGAACATATTACCGTAATATGAAGAGACGAACATAACAGCTTAGGACGTCTCAGACCAGCTTAGAGCGTGTTGATCAGCTAAGAGCGTGCAAATCAGATCAGAACGACATCAGCTCAGACCATGTCTAACAGTTTACGGTTTCACATTTCAGCTTAGAGAAAGAAAACAGTGTACAGGTAGCTAATAAGCCCAGGACAACGTAGATCAGCTCAAAGCAAGTCGAACAGATCAGAACGTCGTATTTCAGCTCAGAGCAAATAGATAAGTCCAGAAAATCTTGATTCAGCTCAAAGCAAGTCGATCAGCTTAGAGAGTTGCGATTTAGCTCGGAACAAGCAAAAGCTTAGAGCATCACCGTTCAGTTAAGGGTAAGCAGAACAGATTAGAGTGACTCGGAACAGTTCAGATTGGACTTCGAGTTCAGAACAATGCTTTAGTGTAGAAATCAGCTTAAAGAAGATTCATATCGGAGCTTTGTACAAAAAACAGGTTACAATAGACTACGGGTATGTACAGCTCAGAGAAATGCTCAGAGTTCAGAAGAAAACAGCTTAGAGCTAAGATAGCGCAGGAAATAGCTTAAAGCGGAAATAGCACAGAGACCAGCTCAAGGCTCAAAAACGACTTTCAGTTAAGAGCATATAAGAATTCAGATCAGAGCTTGAAGATCTAAGTCTCAGATCAGTACTGATGTTATCAGTTTACTGAACAGCTCAGAGAAACATCCAGATCAACTTAGTACTGTATATCAGATCAGATCTGGAAGAGTTTCAGTTCAGCAGAGATCAGCTCAGACAGTTTTGGGATCACAGATCGCAAGAGCAGATTACAGTTTTTCTCATAACAGCTCAGAGGTTACAAGACTTTAGATCACGGCTACAGTTAACAGCTCAGAGCTTACAGATATCAGTTTAGACGTGATTCTATCAGATCAGATCAGATCAATCTTGTGCTTAATTACTGGCTGAATAACCGGATGCTATTTCTGGACCTAACGATATATTCCTGTGATTCTGGTATGAAGAATGACAAGCTCTTAAAAGATGGAAAGTAAATCAACTAGCCAATACAACAAATCATTTGATGATTGATAGAGCTGAAGATCTCTATATATATGACGATGAACAGAAGATAGACACACAATTACAACTTTTGAACATACACAATTCTACAAAATCTCTCAAACAACCTTACGCGATATAATGTTTGCTGCAGAATTTACATCACACAAAAGCTCATTGTTCATCATCATCTTCGTTACAACCTGCTCTCAAAAGCTTCAGATTTATATTCGCTTGAGTTGTAACTACCCTGTGATATTGTGTCTTGATTGTAAATCATAAACAGAGTGCATAAAGAGTGTGAAAGCTTAAACATCTTAGAGCCATCGTTGTATTTGCAGAACAAATTGCGCATCTGTTTCTATTGTAGAAGTGCTAGGAGATCTTGCAGCTTGCGGGCTATTGGATCGGGTTAGAGCAGGAGCTGCTGTAATCAAGCCTTCTAGTGGAATCCTTCCTGTTCAAGAAACAAGGGGAGACATAGGAGTTTAAGCTCCGAACTTCCATAAACAAACTCTTAGCAATTTTACTTTACTGCACTTATTTTACTTACTTCTTTCAGGTTTTAACTTACCTTTTCACTGTTCAATAGAGTTTTTTCCGCACATATTCTTGTTACCCGAGAGAATCCTCCAAAGCTAGTAACATATCTTAGAGGTATCCAAAGGTTTTAAAAATAGTTTTCAAAAGAGTTTTGTGAAAATATAGTGAAGAAGTTCATTCAACCCCCTTTTCTGAACTCCCGAGCTTTATTTCAACTGTATTTTTGATCCAACAAACTTCGATGTTATCTGCTGGATCAGTTTGAATGTCTCCTACTGTTCCAGCTTAAACAATTCTCAAACGCACTCAGTTCGGCGCTCCTCAGCTCGCATCTAATCTGATCTGCTTCAGCTTAGTCCCACGCACTCAATTAATTCGTTAGAATCATAAGATCAAGTTTTGCGTTCATCAAAATTTATATCTGATCTGCACAGCAGATCCAACAATCTCCCCCTTTTTTATTAACACAAAACTTGGATAATCCAAAAGCACAAATAAACAGATTTGAAATATTTCTCCCACTTTTTGTGGAAATTTAAATGGTTCCGAAATCTTTTTTCCATCTGAATAATTTAAAAAGAACTCCCCCTTAACACAGCACGGAGTTTTCAGTTTCAAAAAGAAAACATTTTGGAAGGGACGACAGTTTGTACAAAACAGTCATTATGAATTTTAAACACCGATCATATGCTACATTCAGTCTATTCAGATTAGAGGATAATTGAAGATTGAATTTATGGAATCTCTAATCTTAGTTTAACCAAAAATAGAGATCTTGTCATCCACACATTCTCGCGCAATCTGTGTCAGCTCGTCAGAACAGATATTACTGCACTTTTCTTTCAAAAAATTTCTCTGTAATTCAATAATCATTACTCCCCTATCTTTCATAAAATTAGTTTTAAAAACTTTAAAACAAGTTTGTTGCATAGACGAAGAGCAAGTAAAAACAGCTTTGGCGTAAACTTACTGAACTGAAAAGAAAATCCAAAGTTGAACGAGTGCTACTGATTTTTGCTCAAATTACATATATTAGAAGATAAATGATAATCGAATTCATAGAATCTCTTACATTTTTCTATAATCTTAGTATAACTTAAAATAGAGATCTTGACATCCACACAGGTCTCGCCCAACCTTTGTCAGCTCGACAGAAGAGATATTGCTACACTTTTCTTTTAAAAAATTGCTCTGCAATTCAATAATCATTACTCCTCCTATCTTATAAAATAAGCTCAAAAAAATTTTAAAACCTTTTAAAATCTGAAGTAGCATAGAAAGATTTTCGCATATAAAGCACATTTTGAAATAACTTATCAGAGCACTGGATTTTAAAATATTGATGCTCATCAATTCAAACACTCCCTGTCTTTGTAAAATGAACCAAAAACATTTTTAAAACCTTTAAAATTATCAATTTAAAAAAACTGCTCTTTTCAAGAACAACCTGCTCTGATACCACTTGATAGGATCAAAAAACAGATCGCGCGCTATAGTATAGGGAAACAGATCGTGTGCGATCTGAACTGAGAAGAAATGAAAACGGGGGCAAGCTGTAATAGCTCTGGTTCTTGAAATCATTGAGCACCAAAAAGTACATAAGATTAGGTGAAAAACCCTAGCGAAAAACATCTGAATGTATTCTCTAAGATTTAAAATCGAAAAGCTGTAAGTTTTAAAATATGGGATGCAAGTGTATGTGGAAAGCTGTAAAAATGAGTACGCTGGATTTTTTTATGGAAGTTCGGAGCTAAATCTCCTACGTCTTCCCTTCTTCAAAACTGGAAGGCATCACTAGAAGATTTTTATCTTACAGCAATCTGTACAGATCCACTCAGCTGGGACTTAACCCACTACCCAAAGCAGAAATCCTAGACTAGACTGCACAACATCTCGCAGGCTGTGTGACTCCATCAACAAGAACATTTTTAATGTATCTGTTCAAAAACTGCATAGATTCTGTGTATATTTGGGTTGATTCACTCATCTATACTATTAATATAAAATTTATAAGTGTTGGGGATAACAAAAACAAGACTAAGAACTGAACAAAAGATGTAGATCTGATCTTAAGTACTCGTAGAGGATAGGAGAAGGTGTGAGGACTAGAATTTGCTAAGTACGATTTATATCTAATTAGACGTGGTTTGGAATTAGCTAATTGAGTTTCTGAGTATCGGGTTTCCAAAGTTGAGTATTTGGTGATTTTTCAGAATTTCAGATTTGAGCGAGATCTGGATATTCAGATGTGTCCTGGTGTGTTTGCGTGAGTTGTCGCAAGCAGGGAGTGAAACACTATCATATTGCGTATTCAGACTTGACGCTAGTGAATGAAATCTGCTTATCGGGCGTGAGCAGATGTGAGCTTCTACTCGAGGAAGTCAGCGATGATCAGTGGTCCAGAGTTGTTTAGATGTCAACGTTGGTCAACGGTGCTGTGTAGACCAGTGCGGTTTGATGATTTCAGATGTGACCAAGATCTGAGGAGCGTTAGCGGGATCTGTTGCGAGAGCGGACTCCAATGCTACGTCGTTTTGATAAGTAAGAGCGACGTCATTTTTATTAGAACGCATGTTTGCTTGGAGATCAGATCTGAGTTACCGTTGGCAGATGTGAGCGATAGCTGAGGCCAGATTTGAGAGACTTCTGCCTTGGAAATGAGATCTAAACTTGTCGATGAATTGACTTCTGCTGTAGTTTTGACTTGGGTTTAACTTAAGTGTCGTTCAACACTTGGAGTATTTCGAACCTTATATTCCCTATCTTCATCCTCGATGACCCTCGATTGCTATTGTTCACCCGAACCCTATTTCCGTCGATTGTCGTGTTTTTCGCCGCCGTTTGGATCAAGATTGGTAGCACTGAGCTCGTCTTCTCTAGGGCTTTCGATTGATACCAGTTTGGAGACTGGAGTCTCCGGATTCGAGGAGCACGAAGTTGTTGCAGTGTTCGTGTGTCTTCACGACTGTGGACCAGTAGTTCTTCTGTTCTTTAACAACTTTTGATTTGATCTTGTAATAGCTGCTGCTGAGTTGCCGTGGAGCTTCTAAGGCAGTATACTTGAGTTGCTTGCTTCTCCCTTGTTGTGGTGAGATCTGTTGAGGTAGAAGCTGATTTTGAGGTATGAATTGAGCTAGATTTTAGCAGCTTGTTATCAGCTTTGGGATATTTCCTTCGTGTTTAGCTGTTGTGTTTTGTATTGCCTGCTGAATTATTTGTGCTCATATCTGTGTTATGTGCGTCTGATGTTATGCATTGAGTAAGCATGAGTCTGTTGTGCATTCACACATACATATTGAGCCTTATTTCTTTGAAGCTGAATCCTTTACACGTTGTGATCGGCCCTTTGAGTCGTCGTGCCTGAAAGGTCCAACGTTGTGTTGATGTGGTGGCCAGCTGAGTCGTTGCGCCTGAATACCACTATGCCTTGTGATGGTCGGCTGAGTCGTCGTACCTGAAGATCACAAGATGATGATGATTGATGAGATCTGCACAGCTGAGTCGTTGTGCTATGTTTTCCTACCGATGATTCTTGGTAGCCCTTTTCATGCATTGCACAATTGAGATAGTGCATTTTCTGATATGATAGATGCTTTTATTGTGCTCTTTGTACTGAGGTTTGACCTCGTTTTCCCTGTTTTGGGCTGCCTTGGTCTGTATTGGATTTGGCAGGTTCTTCAGGCAACCAAGCTGGACAGCGTGGAGCTTCAGCTGGTCGATGCCCTTTTTGATTTGAGTCCCAGTTGTATTGATATCTATATTGAGCCAGGGGATGTCCTGCGCCTTTATTTATGTTGGGGATCGTATGTTGTGTTATTGAATGTTGTTGTTGTTTGAGTTTTGAACTAAACTCTTAATTTAAGTATGAATGTATTTTGAATGATATTGGATCAGGCATTGAAAATTTTTAGCCCATATTTTTATGATGCTTCCGCTTATTTGTGACTAATTGATGTATTAGCGCACCGGGCCTGACACCATATCAGAGCCTATCAGCTTTCAGTACAGAAGCATAGATAAACTTAGAGTGTTCGCGATTAGCTTAGAGCGATTCAATCAGCTTAGAGCGTCATAGATCATATCAGATCATAATAGATCAGATTAGAGCTTCGAATAAGAGTAAAAACTTAGAGAAAAGTTAGTTCTTAGAACAGTTCATATCTCGTATACAACTTTCAGCTCTCAGCTTTCGCGGTTTTCAAATTAGAGCTTTAGATATACAATTCATCTATAAATCATGGTCCAGAGCTTATCAGAAGAGCCAAGATACAACTTGGATGAACATTTATGAGGATCAGAACCAGTTATAGCATAATTCACATAGAGACTTTTGAGGTAGTCAAAGGTTTCCATTTTTGTTTAAAAAGTAACTGGGTTCTGCAGACAAAGTCAATCCTCAGGAGAAGCGTTCATTGAATCATTTATTGTGATGTACCATCGTCCTGGATGAAAGAGGATTGTGTGTACTGGCTCATATAATGACCGTTGGGGAAGAAGGGTATAAATAGATGACAAGCTGCTGCATGAAAGAGTAATAAGAGCAGTGATGAGGATGTTGAGCAGCAGGGTATCCCTTTGCATCGCCGTGGTAGACAGGCTGAGGTAGAGGTGGATGATGTGACCCGTCAGATTGGAGAGATGGAACTAGTGTTGGCTAGGTTCCATAGGATGAATCCCCCGATGTTTACTGGTGTCGAGGCTGGTTTGTTGGCGGAAGGCTGGCTTGAGCACATGGAATAGTTGTTTGACGCAGTAGAGTACTCTCGAGATAGGATACTAAAGTTAGCAGTGTTGCAGTTGAGAGAGCATGCACAACGCTGGTGGAAGGGTACTTCTCGTGTCATGAGAGAGACTGAAGTTGTGATCTCGTGGGAGAGCTTCTGTGCAGCTTTTCGACAGAAGTATACCCCTGAGTCTTTCTACAACAACCGTGAGCGGGAGTTCGACAATCTGAAGCAAGGGAACTTGAGGGTGGCCGAGTATGCCAGGCAGTTTTCTTCATTGTTGTCGTATGTTCCCCATGTTGCGAACCAGGAGAGGACGAAGAGGAACAAGTTTCTGAGAGGGTTGAGGCTCGAGTTGTTCCGTATGGTGTTAGCTGGTTCCCCTGCGACGTATGCTGAGGCTGTGGACAGAGCAGTGGATATTGAGGAGAGTCTGATGGAGGTGCAGAATCAGGTTCAGCCGATAGCTGGACGTAGTTTTCAACATGTGCCAGAAGTTATGCCTTCTTTCCAATCTCCTCAAGTGCCGCAACAGTCGAATCGTCAGAGGTTCAAGCCCCGAGGGAAACAATTTAAGAAACGATCTAACTCGAGTTCTTCAGGATCAGTCAGTTCTAGTGGCAGTGGCTCCGGAGGAGGAGTGACTTGTGGACAGTGTGGAGGTCGTCATATGACTTCGCAGTGTCGTAGAGTTCAGGGCCTTTGCCATGACTTCAGAGAGCACAAAGAGCACTTGAGATTGGTTTTGCAGGAACTGAGAGACTCACACCTGTATGCGAATTTCAGCAAGTGTGAATTCTGGTTGGATAGAGTAATATTTTTGGGTCATGTTATTTCAGCCCAAGGAATTTCCGTGGATCCGAGTAAGGTCGAAGCAGTTCTTAACTGGGAGCGACCTAGGAATGTGACTGAGATCCGTAGTTTCTTGGGTTTGGCTGGCTATTATAGGCATTTCATTGAGAAGTTCTCTTTGATAGCTAGGCCGATGACTCAGTTGACCCAGAAGGATAGGAAGTTTGTTTGTACTAATGAGTGTGAGTCGAGTTTCCAGTTGCTTAAGGATAAGTTGACTACTGCTCCTGTGTTAGCTTTGTATTCGGGTTCTGGAGGTTTTGTAGTTTGCTCTGATGCTTCTCTGAGTGGTTTGGGTTGTGTGCTGATGCAGAACGGGTATGTGATAGCCCATGCGTCTCGACAGCTGAAGCCCCATGAGACGAGATACCCCGTTCATGATTTGGAGTTGGCTGCGATAGTGTTTGCCTTGAAGATTTGGCGTAATTATTTGTATGGTGAACAATTTGTGGTGTACACCAACCACAAGAGTTTGAAGTATATCTTCACGCAGTCAGATTTGAATATGAGGCAACGCCGTTGGAAGGAGTTGTTAAAAGATTTTGTGTGACACCCGAACCCAACGGGGCCACGAGAATTGGGGTAAATAAAAATTTTCGAATAAAGAAGAGCTAAAAGATAATTCGTTATAGGCTGTATTTCCTATAACATGAAAGAACAAGACAAACAACAATCTCAAAGACCAGCAGTTACCTAAGTTGCGCGATAACTGCTAAAACATTTGCGGAATAACAGTTTGTATTGATAAATGCAATTGCGATTTACAACAGCTGATATTCTAAGTAAATTTACAACCATTGTACTGAGCTAATACAGTACAATTTAAATCAAAACGCTACAACTGAGACACGGAAAACGTAGGCCTTGGATAAACACAACCACCCAGCTGCTGGTTTCAAGTTTCACCTGCTGTTCGTTCTCCAGCTGTCGTACCTACACCATTTTAAAAGCTAGTGAGCCTAAAGGCTCAGCAAGTAAAACCTGAATAGTCACAATTTCATAAAACGCAGGCAGACATCTGTTCAATACATATGTTAAGGAACTTCAATAAACAATGTCATTTTCGTAAACAGTTCAATAAACATTCAATGGCAGAAACAGGGGATGATAGCCCAGCTTCTCATTAATTTCAATATCATTTTCAGTTGATCATGGCATATAAGTTCTATGTGGTCCAATTTGCACTTTTATCAAAATGACTCCCGATATCAGTTTTAGCATATAGCTCATATGAAAGGGCAGTCGACATCTAGACAACTGCTCACCCTTCTCCTTGGTGACCTTAACTATCTATGCCATAATCTAAAATAGCTTTTGTTCCTTAACAATCCTTTCTTTAAACATTCCTTGGAATTCTGAAATTCATCGGGTTCCATCATTTTAAACATTTGATTCCCATTTTAAATCTTTACTGAGTATCGAATTCGACTTTGGAAACATATCATTGAACTGAAACTGGTGAAAAGAAAACCAGTTGCAAGAAAATGGAACAGCACTTGTGAACCTGCTGTTCGCAACTATCGCTTAAAATGAACCAGCTGGATTAAACAGAAACCAGCTACAAGATCTCTTACTAAGACAATCGTATTTAAATGAAACGATGTCGTTGGGTGAATAGCAGACAGGATAACAAGACTACCTGCTGATATTTTATAACTAAAAGAAACGACGTCGTTAGCGCATCGATCAGTCGCAAGGAATACGCTAATCAATCATCTGCAAGAGAAAGCGCTAACACGTGTATATAAATGAATAGTACCAGTCGCGAGACTAATACCAACTGAAATGAACAGTTTATTAAAACGAGTAAAGTAACTGCTGACTCTTAACAAAGGAAATGCAACTGCTGAATTTACAATGACAATGCAGCTGCTGATTCTTATCAAAGGAAACGCAACTGCTGGTTTTAACAAGGAAAGGTGCACCTGCTGATGAACAGTGCATCTGCTGGAATTTACAAAAGATAATTGTAATATCGAAACAATGATCGCGCTACCAGCCGTCGCCTATTAAACCAGACTTTATACTGATTCAACCAGCAACTACTGATTACGCAGTCATCAAACTCCAACATTTAGGAAGTCGCGGGGAAGGCTGCTCGGGCGAGACGCTGGTTGGCGACGATGGCGTATGAGGTGCGCCGCTGCTGGCCGGCCGATGTGCGCTGAGCGCCGCTTCTCGCGCGCGGCTGCCGTGCGATTTTTCGTGTGGCGCCGCCGCCGGCCGGCCGCCGCTCCGGCGAAGCTCCGGCGATGTCATGACGGCTGATTTCTTCTAGGGTTTGGTTCGGGCCTGTCCCGGGCAGCCCATGAAGTTTTCGGGCCGATATGCGATGTCGGGCCCGTTTTGGTCGATTTTGAAATTTTAAGATTTTTGGGCCTGGAATTGTTTTAAGCCCAATTTGATACAATTAAAATTAGTAAAATATGATTTTAATTATTAAATGTGATTTTATAATGAAATATGATTTTGTTGATTAAAATTTGATTTTATCGGCAAAATAAGATTTTATTATAAAATGCGATTTCGTAATTAAAATATGATTTTACGATAAATAATTAGATTATTTATTTTATGCATGTTAATTATATTATCTGCATGATTGGGATGATCGAGAGCCGTGCCCAATTTGTTAGGTGTATACGATAGGTTTTGTATGATTTCGGTTTGTAAATATTTTGATTATCATTTTAAGTGGGCCTGTTTGTGGCCCGTTCCCACCCCTTGATAAATGTACCCCTTGTATGTCATGGTTAATTTAAATGTAAATTACTAGATTTAGTGGGAGGACATCCGAAGACGGTGGAGATGACGATCAAAATATTAAGACTGAAGATCTGTAAAACCGAAAAGCTTTGTAATAGGATTGCATTGCATATTGCATTACCCCTAGGATTGGACCCAGGTCCGTGACTGGCAACCACGGACCGCATAGCTCTCGCGATCGATCATCCCAATGTTTATTTATATATTTGATATATAGATTAAATGAATCCGCATGTTTGCATGTTTTAAATTAGATTTAAATATGCATGAGACCAAATTTTTCAAAAAAAATAAAATCCCTCGTTTTAAATTTGATTTAAAACTCATATCAAGATAAATGTTTATTCGATAAACAAAAGGGTATTTAAAATTGTTTAAATTAACCCTACCTTCCATCAACAATGGGTGTACGTCGATGCTACCCGTATACATGGCCCGGCTCATATTATTGAGGGGGTCATGTATGCCGGAAAGCTGTCCACGTCATTGACAATTGTTGTGAGTCGGT
>KQ993140.1:11125-23448 GCA_001598015.1 Dorcoceras hygrometricum | reverse complement strand
GCCTTACCAAGTCAAGTGAGTCGGCAATCGTGTCAAAGTGAGACGCCTATCATGTAGAGTCTCAATGACGTTTCGAGTCATGTAATCAGTAAATCATGTAGAGTCTCAATGACGTTTCGAGTCGTGAGGACTAATCAGTACAACCAAGACCTCGGACTTATTCACTCGACAAATGGTAACCACTTGGAAAGTCCGAAGGAGGGTAGTTCGATAGATCACCAGGTCACTATCTATCTGCATGCTCAGAACATCACAATGTTCCCTACCAATGAAACATGGTACTTTGCATCGCAGATACTAGTCTCGAACTCGGGCGGCCTTATCCTCATTTTGACGGCCCAATCGACTAGGAACATGTTCAGAATACAAAGTGACTATTAGATGTGTTTCATGATAGCCGTCATACCCACTATCACATCTAACATACACTTAAGTGCATTCTAGGTCTTTACTCAACGCAATTGTTAATCATCATACAACACAATGAAAGTAAAGAACGCCATATAAGTAAATGCGAATATCATATATAAATATTGTCATATACAAGAGTCTATAAACCCACATGCCACAAGTTGGCTAGTTGGGCATCTACTCTAACAAACCGAACCAGCTTTGGCGTCTCCTTACTGTTCCAATTTGGATATCTTCCTTCTTTATTAATCAAGTGCGCTGCACAAGTCACATAAATCTTTAGTAAGTTATTAATAGATTTTGTGTTAATAAAAAATTAGATTCTGGATAAACATATGAAGGTATGTTTATGCTTGAAAATATTTCTCCCCCTTTTTGTGGGAATCAAAAAGGGTTTCGAAATCATGTCTCCCCTTAATTGTTTAAAAGCAAAACTCTACCTAAACAGCGCACAGGTGATTTTATTTTGAAATTAAAACCTTTTGGAGGGACGAAATTTTGTGAAACAAGTGCATGAGATTTTGAAGATTGAATCTATGCTACTCGAAGGTTCTCATTTATTTAGACCAGAGGAGCAATAGAAGATTAAATTTACACAATCTTTTCCATTTTTCCCTAAGACATAACCTCGCAAGCCCTAGAGATCGTGACGTCCATAGACCTCGCGCAATCTGTAAGCTCGTCGGAATATATATTGCTGCACTTTCCTTTCGAGAAACTACTCTACAATTCAATATACATTTCTCTCCCTATCCATATAAAACTAGTTTTTAAAAGCCTTAAAAATTTTGTAGCATAGACAAGCTTTCGAAAAATTATAAGCAGACAAAATTTTAAAACCATTTGAAAAATTTTCAAAGAAAAATGCACTATTATAGAACAAACCGCTCTGATACCAATTGTCAGGATCGATTTCGGGGGGGGATGTCCGTGAGCTCAGTCACAACTCATGTAGGCTCTGTCACAACCCAAACACCAACCCGATGAGTTACGCGCATTTTAAAATTATTGGGTTGAAAACCAGCACGCAACTATGAACCAGATCATCATGAAACTGGACCAGCAGCTCCGTGAGCTGGTCCGGATTACCAGCAGCTCTGCGAGCTGGTTTAACACAAGCAATCTGGTTCAATAAATCGTAAGCTGCAATAGCTCTGTGTTCTTGAATGTTGGTGCACCGATATACAGATTGAGTAATGAATTAAAATCCTGCGGAAACAACTCAAACTGAACTCTTATAATCGAAAGCCTTTAAACTGTTTTAAACGTAGTAAACAAATGTGAAATGCATGAATGTAAATGCAGTAAGCAGTAAGAAATACGCTGAAATTTGTTTATGAAAGTTCGGAGCTGAATCTCCTACGTCTCCCCCTCTTCCGCAATCAGGAAGGATCCACTAGAAGGCTTTTATTACAGCGACCCTCGCTGCAACACACTCCTACAACCAGCAACCACAGAACTCCTAGCCACCACTGCACACCCGCATGCTGCATGTGTCTAACTCACTTCTTTACTGCCTCAGTGAGAAAGGCTACATACACTTCTTTAACGTCTTAGTGCGAAAGACAACGTAGATTTGTTTAACGTCTCTGTCCATATACTACAATGGATATTTTTAAATTTACATTCACTCTACTCTGTTTTGCTCAATTCTAAAATGTGAGTGATTGTCTATGTGTGTAAGATTTCCAATGTATGTACAATCTCTCAAAGATAAAATCTCAGAAACTGGGAAGGGCGTCCTATTTGAGCTTGTCTGTCGATGTCTTCTCAGGGTTGTGCAGTAGACTTGTATTCTGTTCTAGCTTATGCACACACACTCTCTCTTCTCGGCTCTCTCTAATTTCTTCTTTCTCCTTCTCTTGATATATAAAGCCGCTTAGCAGATTTGTCCGTTGGACACAAATTTGTAGACGTTTGAAATGTCTTCTGACACCGTTGTACTTGTCTCCTTTGCCTTTTAATGCGTTGCAGGATTTTTTCACTTTAAGCACGTGAGCACTGTACTTTGAGAAGACAATATATCAAATCGATTTGAATACTGAAAAGCGGTCTTCGTATAGTCTTGTATTCAAATCGCTTTGCTCGTAGATTTTATAGCATCTTTCATGCTATCCGAAGTGGTTTGTCCTTTACCAGTTTACCAGCTTGCCTCTGTTCTGGTTTGCGCTGGGTTGGTATTTTATTTTTCATTTCTGTTTCTATCTTTGGACATCATCTGTTCTGCTCGCTAAGGTGGTTTGACCTTAACCAACTTGGTTCTTTGCACCAGCTCGTTGATTTTATGGCATCTGCTGTTGTGCTATCTGAGCTGGTCTTTACTTCGAGACGTTCTCTTCTTCTCTTCTTATCTGCTCTTAAGCTGCTCTTGTTCTGTTCTTTCCTGCTCTTGAGATGCTTCGAGCCAGCTTGTTCATCATACTCAGCAGGTCGCTTCTCTGAGATGGTTTCTCAGCTGGTTTCCTTCCCAGTTGGTTGCTTCTTCAACTATAGCAGCCTTCTGCTTCCCCATATAAGCATCCAGCTACTGGGATCCTTGATCCGGTTTTCTCTTCCATGATCTGTTTTACCAGCTCGGCTCTATTCTTCTCCACAAGAGCCATTGTGTGTTTGCTTGTTCACTTGGTCCATTCAGACACCTCATCCAAACCATCGGCAAGCACACATTTTTTTCACTGGTTGACCTGCAATCCATATCCAGTGAATATATCACAACTACATTGGGATATAATACCTAGTTCAGATCCAGTCTTCCCAACGACTGAGATCCCTATGATGAACTGATTATAGCCGTGTTCAGTGATATGATCTGCACTTGATCACTGCACTTGTACTCGGCTCTGCACTTGAACACCACACATGTACGCTTCACTTGATTTAACTTAAACCATTCTGCTCTTCACTTTACTACGTTTTTGTCCCTGTGCTGCTCTTGCATCAAGCTGTTAAACCAGCTTGGTGTTCCCTGCAGTCCAGAAGACTTCTGTTGTACCAGCTCGGGCGTCCCCTCACTGTTCCAGCATAGATATCTTCAACTGAACTAGCTTAGACGTCCCCATACTGTTCCAGTTTGGATATCTTCCTTCCTTCTTAATCAAGTGCACTGCACAAGTCACATAAATCGTTAATAAGATATTAATAGATTTTGTGTTAATCAAAAATTAGATTTTGATATGTATAAACAGATCCAACAATCTCACCCTTTTTGATTTACACAAAATCTGGATAAACATATGCAGGTATGTTTATGCTTGAAAATATTTCTCCCCCTTTTTGTGAAAATCAAAAAGGGTTTCGAAATCATGTCTCCCCTTAATTGTTTAAAAGCAAAACTCTACCTAAATAGAGCACTGATTTTATTTTGAAATTAAAACCTTTTCGAGGGATGAAATTTTGTGAAACAAGTGTATGCGATTTTGAAGATTGAATCTATGCTACTCAAAGGTTCTCATTTATTTAGACCAGAGGAGCAATAGAAGATTCAATTTACAGATCTCTTCCATTTTCCCTAAGACATAACCTCGCCATCCCTAGAGATCTTGGCGTCCACAGATCTCACGCAATCTGGAAGCTCGTCGGAATAGATATTGCTGAACTTTCTTTTCGAGAAACTGCTCTACAATTCAATAAACATTTCTCTCCCTATCCATATAAAATGAGTTTTGAAAGCCTTATAAAAATTTTGTAGCATAGACAAGCTTTCGAAAGATTATCAGGGAAGACAAAATTTTAAAAACGTTTTAAAAAATTTTCAAAGAAAAATACACTATTCAAGAAAAAACATCTCTGATACAAATTGTCAGGATCGATTTTGGGGCGTGTTCGTGAGCTCTGCCACAACTCATGTAGGCTCTCTAACAGCCCAAACACCAACCCTGTGAGTTACGTGCATTTCAAAATTATAGATTTGAAAACTAGCACGCAACTATGAACCAGATCATCATGAAATCGGACCAGCAGCTCCATGAGCTGGTCCGGATTACCATCAGCTATGCGAGCAGGTTTAACACAAGAAATCTAGTTCAATAAATCTTAAGCTGAAATTGCTCAGTGTTCTTGAATGTTGGTGCGCCGATATACAGAATGAGTAATGAATTAAAATCATGCGGACGCAACTCAAACTGAACTCTTATAATCGAAAGCCTTTAAACTGTTTTAAGCATAGTAAACAAATGTGAAATGCATGAATGTAAATGCAGTAAACAGTAAGAAATACGCTGCAATTTGTTTATCGAAGTTCGGAGCTGAATCTCCTACGTCTTCTCTTCTTCCGCAATCAGGAAAGGTACACTAGAAGGCTTTGATTACAGCGACCCTCGCTGCAACCCACTCCTACGACCAGTAGCCACAGAACTCCTAGCCACCACTGCACACCAGCCCGCATGCTGCCTGTGTGTAACTCACTTCTTTACTGCCTCATTGAGAAAGGCTACATACACTTCTTTAACGTCTTAGTGCAAAAGACAAAGTAGACTTGTTTAACGTCTCTGTCCAAAGACTACAATTGATATTTTTAAATTTACATTCACTCTACTCTGTTTCGCTCAATTCTCAAATGTGAGTGAATGTGTATGTGTGTGAGATTTCCAGTGTATGTACAATCTCTCAAAGATAAAATCTCAGAAACTGGGAAGGGCTCCTATTTGAGCTTGTCTGTCGATGTCTTCTCAGGGTTGTGCAGTAGACTTGTATTCTGTTCTAGCTTATGCACACACACTCTCTCTTCTCGGCTCTCTCTAATTTCTTCTTTCTCCTTCTCTTGATATATAAAGCCGCTTAGCAGATTTGTCACGGTGAAGCACTTCATTTGAGCAAACAATAAAACGCAGTTTCTCTAAAATTCTCTAAGTGCGTCGTCGGTGCTCGTGGGGAATTCCAGCCGGGGTGTTCTGTTCAGTCGCTATTTGTTTTCAGGCAAGTACTTTCTTTTCTTTGATGTGCTTGAAATGTGCAGTTTCTCCAAGTTTACTGTTTCTGTTTAAAAGTGCTGGTTTATTAAATGTATGCGCTGCGATCAAGTTCAATTTTCAAGTGATAGAATTTTTCAGAAGCTGATGTTGTTTCTTTCAATACTGCTGGGATGTACAATTATGGTTTCAAGTAGAATTCCAAGTGAACCAGTGAGTATGTCGCGCTGGATAAGCTTAGGATTGAGGTTCTCAGATGATAGGTAGAGCTGGTCTGGCTAGAACTCTATTATGAGTTGGTAAGTTCAGCTTGTTTGTTCGAATTTCTCTTAGCTGCTTTCAGCTCCGTGCTGGGCGGTTATGTCAGGCCTCGTGCTAACATCAGAGATAAAATATACAAACACATGCGGAAGCTACTAAAAAACGGGTAAAATTTTCGCTTTTTGCCTGACAGTTTAAAACAATATAATTTAAAATAGTACGATACTCAAAATAAATATCCCAGTTTTCAAAATCAACAAAACAACAAATGGCTACAAGCCATAACAATACAGTATAGCATACAAACACAAGTATCAGACTCCAACCATTGGATACAACAACTAAGCACAGGGCATCCCCCTTGCTATCTGTACTGATACATATAAATATGCTATATGCAACTGGGATACTCTAACCACCTCCTGGGGCACCTCCAGCTGGGTTAAAGCCATGACCAGCTGTGAAACCTAGGTTCCCTGAAAAACAACACAACAAGGAAAAACAACCAAGCCGCTATATGCAACTGGGATACTCTAACCACCTCCTGGGGCACCTCCAGCTGGGTTAAAGCCATGACCAGCTGTGAAACCTAGGTTCCCTGAAAAACAACACAACAAGGAAAAACAACCAAGCCTCAGAGGGACATGGGGTCAAACCCCAGTACGGAGAGCAACTGAAACAGCTAAAGAAAATGAATAAGATAAAATCCAGATGCTATGCATGAGACAACGGATAACAGCTGAAGGCTACAACCAACAAGGGAGCCAAGGAACTCAAACATAGCTCCAAAAGATCTGCAATGAATCAGTGGCCACGGGGTGTGTTCAAAGTGTGGTAATGTTTGACACAACACCCAAATACCAAATGCATCAAACAACTCAACCTGTCGTTGCCTCGCCCATGAACTGTGGTAATTAACCACTCGGCGCATGGTGGCTAACAGATCCCAGCAGGGAGATGAGAGTGTGGTATCGCCGCTCGTCCTCGCATCCTGGTAAGAAACAACAACAATACAATGGAATACAAAGCAATGGCTGCAACATAAATCTGAATGCAATATGGGAAATGCGTGTATGCATAAACATAGCAGCTAAACTCAACAGCAATCACATATGCACACAGCAACATCCACGGCAATGCACTAGCAACCATCTAACATTAAATCTCACGCCAATTCCCAGCTACCTCAAGCTCAGATCCATACCTCAATACTGCGCAACAATTACCACAAAGGAATCCCGAGAAATCTGGTTAAAAACCTGCTAAACAACGAAGCATAATTCTCAGGGATGCTAACAGAAGCTCACGGCTGGGAGCCACTCTCAACCAACGCAATTACTACCAAAACAACTTACTGGATGCTTAATCCAAGGCTAGGAACAAAATCTCATCACAAAGGAACGAAGTTCTACCTGCACTACAAAACGCACGATCGGCAGCAACTTCGCGTTCCTCAACTAGCCAACCACAGCCTCCAAAGGTTGTATGGAATGGAAGAGCTTCTCGAGAGGAGTCCAACGCTACCTCAAACGTATCAAACAATAGCCGGAAATGACGGGACTGAAGAAACTCACGGTGAACAGTACTAGGGAGAACAGAGATCGACAATCGAGAGAATATTTCGCTAAGTATGGGAATCTAATAGATCAATCTAAGATCAAGTCTTCCAATATATATACACTCTCAACTGCTGATAATAGATCCCACCGACAAACCAGTCGACACTCGCTGAAAAATACAACCAGCAGACGCAAGAAAACCTAACGCTGAATTCTCAAATAACACTAAGCAAAACGGTGTCGCAGCGACTTAACTAAATGACGTCGCACAACTTACGTCATCCTATCTGTCAACAGCTGGTTAACCAAAACCAGCGACTGGATTCCTCAACAACGCAACAGATCCTTGCGACTGGTACCAGACGCAACACTCGAAACGCTGCGTTTCAACTAATCTAAACGGCGTCGCTTAACCACGTCAACAAATCTGTTGAACTAACACAAGCAACGACTGATCGCTACTATGGGCAAACACACGAGCTGCTGATTTCTTAGCGCTAACCAAAATGACGTCGCCTCCACTAATCCAAACGACGGCGTATTGCACTTCACTACAGGAGCTTGCTGTTAACAGATATCACCCAGTCGATGCCTCACAAAACGTCACCGTTTCGAAATCCCATAGCGCTCTCTGCTGAATCCACGTAAGCGTTGCTGCTGGCAGATCTTACCAAATTCATGCCAACAAAAATACTATCTGCTGGCAGACTTTGCCAACGACTGGTCACTCACGCCAAAACGACGGCGTTTGATCTCCCGCAATGCAAATACACGCTACGACTGGTTTTCACTACCAACCAGCTGCTGACTCACAAATCTAAAATTCGAAAACTTCCAAAATTCTTAAAACCGATTAATCTAACATAAAATCCAGGTCTCACATTTCTCCCCCACTAAAAACGGATTTCATCCTCGAAATCAAACAACAACAGTTCTGAAAGCACAATACAGCAACAGAAACCAAAACAGAAATCTGCCTAACATAAGGCCAAGAGTTCAAGATAACTGAGCAAACAATTAACAACAACTAGGGAATAATTACAACCAAAAGCTACAAACTACTTGAATTTAGCTCAACAGCTACTCAAACAGATGCGGCCACTCGCGCTGCATATTTTCTTCCAGCTCCCAAGTAGCTTCTTGTTGGCGCAGCGGCGGATCCAGATCCCGTTTCCCGAGGCGCAGCGGAAGTTTTAAAAAATTGCACTGGGAACGGTCAATACATAATAACTAATGCAATAAAACATTCATAGGATGTTTCAGAGAGTTACCTTGCTGGCGTCTAGGCGCCTGGCTCCGACCAGTTTCACAGGGAAACCGGCACTTCAAAGGTTGGCGGCGGTAGATCTCCTAATCCGATCCACAACTGGAAACAGGACTTATTCGTCAGCCTGCACTAGAAGACCTGACGAATTTACCACGGACGGAATCTCCTCGTCGACATGATCGGAACAAGTCCAATCACGTGAGCAAGGGCGGCGGTGGGCGGCGCGTGGAGGAGCGGCGGCCGAGAGGATGAAGTGGAAAGGGGGGGCGGCGGCTTAGTGTCTAGGGTTTGTGTGATGCTTAAGTGTGTCATGCAAACCCTAGGCACTCATGTATATGTAGGTGTGATGGGCTTGAACCGGTGGGGCGGGCCCAGGTCCATATGAACATTCGGTTCAAGTACATCGCCGTGACTCCATCATAATCCGGATCGACGATCAGATCGGACCGATCTACACAGTTTCCAAAACTGAGTATTATGACGTGAAAACAATTTTTCTGACCACCTCCAAAATTGCAGTTTGGCCCGTCCAAGTTTCAAGGATAGTCAAACTAGCCCAAACTTTAGGGAAATTGCAATTTTTGACCCCTGTTGACTTTTAGGAAGTCGCACTCCCTAAATTCATCCTCCTATGCTCAACACATTGAGCTCAAATTCCATGCGGGAATCGTGAAGCCAGTACTTGTGTGACCCTCAATGGTTCAGGGATACAGCTAGCCGTGGGCTCACAACCATTGCGACTCCGAAATCACAATTTTGGACTGACCCATCGGATCATGGTAAAGCGCCTAGCAACATCGCCCATGATCCCCTAGGTATCACTGATAGTGCCTGCAAGAACCAATCGGTCATGGTTAGCGTACAGTACGGTCCTTTCAACACATATATTCCGATTAGATCAACGACCATTGGTATATCGAGAGTCGCTTGGAGATCAAATAGTGACATCGCTTGTGTTACTAGGTAAACCCATTTACTTAAAACACATCTAGTACTCTGGCCAGAGATTTATCACACTATTATCTCCTCAGATAGAATAGGATATCCATGCACACGGACGAGCGGTGAATCCTCGACAACGAAGCATCGAATCCTACATGCATCGGGACCTCACCCAATCCCGCCACCTAATGACCCCATCAGAGTCGGTAAACGGGTCAAAGTGAGGCACCTATCATGCAGAGTCTCAATGACGTTTCGAGTAGTGAGGACTAATCAGTACAACCAAGACCTCGGACTTATCCACGACAAATGGTAACCACTTGGAAAGTCCGAACGAGGGTAGTTCGATAGATCACCAGGTCACTATCCATCTGCATGCTCAGAACATCACAATATTCCCTACCAATGAAACGTGGTACTTCGCATCGCAGATGGTAGTCTCGAGCTTGGGCGGCCTTATCCTCATTTTGACGGCCCAATCGACTAGGAACGAGTTCAGAATACACAGTACTTCGCATCGCAGATGGTAGTCTCGAGCTTGGGCGGCCTTATCCTCATTTTGACGGCCCAATCGACTAGGAACGAGTTCAGAATACACAGTGACTATTAGATGTGTTTCATGATAACCATCATATCCACTATCACATCTAACATACACTATGGTGAATTCTAGGTCTTTATCCAACACAATTGTTAACATTACAAATCAATAATGAAGATAAAGAATGCCATAAAGAAATAAGAATTTCATAAATAAAGATCGTTATACAAAGAGTCAATAAAACCCACACGCCACAAGTTGGCTAGTTGGGCATCTACTCTAACAATCTCCCACTTGCCCTAAAGCCAACTACTCATCAGACGCAGTCCCATTGTTTCGCGATGTTTTTCAAACAACGGTCCTGGCAAGGGCTTCGTAAGTGGATCAGCAATGTTGTCTGCAGAGGCGACTATCTCGACTGCTATGCCACCTCTAGCCACAATATCCAGGATTATGTGGTATTTCCTCAGTATATGTTTGGATCTTTGGTGAGACCTAGGATCCTTTGCTTGCGCTACGGAATCCGTGTTGTCGCAGTACACCGGGACTGGACCAACTCCATCAGGGATTTACGCCCAACTCTTGGACAAAATTCCTTATCCAAACCGCCTCTTTAGCAGCAGTTGATGCTGCGATGTACTCAGCCTCAGTGCTTGAATCCACGATGGTGTCTTGCTTGGAACTCTTCCAAGAGACAGCACCACCATTGAGCATGAATACAAACCCAGAGGTTGACTTCAAATCATCCACGTCACATTGGAAACTAGAATCAGTGTAGCCTTCCAATTTCAGTTCACCACCCCCATAGACCATGAACATATTCATAGTCCTTCGTAAGTACTTAAGAATATCTTTCACGGCCTTCCAATGCATTTGGCCGGGGTTGGCTTGGTAATGGCTCGTGACACTCAGAGCATATGCGACATCCGATCTAGTTGAGATCATGCCATACATAATACTACCTATTGCCGAGGCATATGGCACACGTGTCATACTCTCTATCTCCTCATCAGTCTTTGGACACATAGACTTAGATAGAGTGACCCCGTGACACATAGGTAGGTGTCCTCTCTTGGACTCTTCCATAGAGAACCGCTTAAGTATGGTATCGATGTAGGTATCTTGGGTGAGTCCGAGCATCCTTTTCGATCTATCTTGATAGATCTGTATTCCAAGAATATAGGATGCTTCACCCATGTCCTTCATCGATAATCTACTAGACAACCACACTTTAGTTGACTGCAACATTCCTACGTCATTCCCAATGAGTAGAATGTCATCAACATAAAGTACAAGGAATGTCACAGCATTCTTAACTATCTTCTTGTACACACATGGCTCCTCGGGATTCTTGATGAAACCAAATTTCTTAATTGTTTCATCAAATCTCATGTTCCAACTTCTTGATGCTTGTTTGAGACCGTAGATCGATCTCTGAAGCTTGCATATTTTATGCTCACTTCCTACAGATGTGAAACCCTCAGGCTGCATCATATAGATCTCTTCCTTAATGTTTCCATTGAGGAACGCAGTTTTCACATCCA
The DNA here is from genome assembly GCA_001598015.1 of Dorcoceras hygrometricum. Classification (NCBI taxonomy): domain Eukaryota; kingdom Viridiplantae; phylum Streptophyta; class Magnoliopsida; order Lamiales; family Gesneriaceae; genus Dorcoceras; species Dorcoceras hygrometricum. The sequence continues at coordinate 12,016 of KQ993140.1, read as the reverse complement.
TTTGACATATCTCATAGTCGTACCATGCGGCTATGGCTAGTAGGATTCTAATTGACTTGATCATTGCGACTAGTGAAAAGGTTTCATCATAGTCAACACCTTGCCTTTGAGTGTAACCTTTCGCGACCAGTCATGCCTTGTAGGTCAGTACCTTACCATCAGGCCCAAGTTTTCGCTTGTATATCCATTTACACCAATAGGAACTATTCCTTCGGGAGGATTAACAAGAGTCCAAACTTGGTTCGCATGCATTGAGTCAATCTCAGACTGCATTGCTTCAAGCCACAAATTAGAATCAGCATCGTAAATCACCTCCTTGAATGTTCTTGGATCACATCCAATAACTTGATCACTTTGATCATCTTCAAAGGAGGAAACCATATCTATCAGGAGCCCTAGGAATCCTTGCAGATCTCCTATGTGCGACCATTTCTGGTATTGGCTCTTGAGGTGTGGGTGATTCACTTGGTACTTCAGATGGTTCTCGAACCTCTTCGAGTTCTACTATCTTGCCTTTTCTATCAAGTAGAAATTCCCATTCCAGAAAGGTGGCATTTCTAGAAACAAACACTTTTGTTTCATTTGGATAGTAGAAGCAGTATCCAATAGAATTCATTGGATACCCAATGAGGTAACATAAGATGGATCAATTATCCAGCTTATCTCCCACTGTCTGCTTCACGTAAGCAGGACATCCCCAAATCCTCATATATGAGTATTTGGGCGGCTTGCCCATCCATATCTCATATGGAGTCTTACACACTGCCTTGGTGTGGACATTGTTCAACAACATTACCGCCTTTTCGAGTGCATAGCCACAAATCGAGGTAGGAAGTTCAGTGAAGCTCATCATAGATCGAACCATGTCCAACAAGGTCCGATTACGACGCT
>KQ993138.1:2171-20132 GCA_001598015.1 Dorcoceras hygrometricum | reverse complement strand
GCGCGCTAAACACAACCAAGACCCCAAAACGACGTCGCACAAAACCACGGAGAAAGCTGGTCAAAAAGCGCTGAAAGCTGGAAACACGCTACAAGAGCGTTGACCAACTTTGACATTTGTTATCAATAATCCAACCAGACCTCATCTCTGCGAACAGATCTCTCACTAGTGCTACTCCCAAAAACGACGACGTAGCAACTTATTAAAACGGCGGCGTTTAGGAACCAACGCATAAACCTACAATACACAAAACAGATCTCTCCGCTCACGATCAGATCTCATGCCAGCGCTATACCAGATCTCTCCCACAAGCGCTAATCAAAAAGACATCGTTCTTACTTATCCAAACGACAACGTTTCAAGCCTTAACAAAATACGCTAGAACCAGATCTCTACACATTAGCGCAAAACAGATCTCTCATGAAACGACGGCGTAAGGACCTCATGCCAACAAAACACGCTGCGAAGGAAAATAACACCAGCGACCATACTTCTTCAACAGCAAGGCTTACGTCATCAACGCAACGCATACCAGCGAAGCTTAAATCATCAAATCTACTACCAGATTTCACCAAAACAGATTTCTCCCCAAAAACTCAAAAAATGCGAAAACTTCCAGAATTGCTCCAAATATGAAATGTGACCCGAAAATGCAACCCAAGCATTCCAACTGAAATCTGAATTACCAGAAATCACTAACAACCGATTAATTCTAACAATTAATTTTATTACGTAATCAGATCTCACAACTCCAGTCTTAGCAAGATGCGCATGTCATGTTGAGCGTCAGTGTAATAGTAGCAGATTTTGTGTGAATCAAAACTTAGACTCTGATCTGTAAAACAGATCAAACAAACTTGCTATAAAATCTGCTTTTCTTGATTTGAATTACATTGATTTCTTCTATGGATTGTTATTTTAAAATTCTGTTGATGATTGAAGGCTATTGGGAGTTCATTTGAATCAATTTGAAAGAGAACAGTGAAACCAGCTTGGGCTATAGAAACGAATAAAGAGTAAAAGAGCTCTACGCTGGTGAACTATTTCTCACATTTAGATATAACTACGACCTATTGAAGTTATACCTTCGAATCAAAGCTGAAAAAACTAAGAATGTAATTCGAAGTTACTGAATCAATCCAAAATGGACCTGAACTGGATCAGCTCGCAATATAATCAGCACGTGAACGTACTGGTTCAGGATATGAAATCAGCTCTAAGGAGGTTGGTTAAACAAAGTCAACTCGGACTGGACAATCAGATCGCGAGGACTAAACAAGAAACCAGTTCGCAAATGGACTGGAAATGAAATCGGATTGCAAGCAAGCTATACAACCAGATCGTATCTTAAAAACCAGCTCAGGCAAAATGAGAAGGTTGCAAACTTAGTTCAAGAACAACTACCAGCTTGGAAGATTTTCTTAGTCTGAAGGAATCGAAACTATTTAAAGAAAATTCCATTAAACAAAATAGCTAACCTACTTGTAAGCTACTAACACAAAATCACGTAAACTATTTGTAAGCTACTTGAAGAAACTCCCAGAAAACTAAAGAAGAAACTGCACGAACATAATCAACATTTTCTAACTTACTTTTATGAATCAAAACATCAAAGAAAGCATCTTAAACTCTTCTGTTGTTTGAAGAACTTTTTAAAAAACTTTTTTCAAACCTTTATATCGTAAAAACATGCAAACAGAAACAATATATGATTTCTCAAGTACAGCAAGAAACAGATTTTACTTGCCTTAACAATCGACAGCAATTACAGAGAATTTTCTGGCTAGAATCAGCACAACAACACGATCAGTTCCTTTGAAAAGCTTTTAAAACTCTGGTCGGTTTCTGGTTTACAGAGAGCACCGCTTCTATAGTTTTTCCTTTTTGTGAAGTTTTTTGACAATGAAGATGCATGAGGTGCTTGGAAGTATTTATATGCAATATTTTCAATGTAAATCATGAATGAAAACACGCTTCCTATAAAGTGTTACTCTATTTTTAAAAAAAAATTAAAATATAAGCCGAACCAATTTAATTAAAAGATGGAACGAACTGGTCTTCTTGAACCGTCCAGACAGCTTCCATAATCGTGCCTCTAATCTGGTTAACCAGCTTGGACAAAAGCTGATTAATAAAAGAATTACAAATGGATCCCTGAATACTTTAAATTTTGTTATTGTGGATTTATGGATTTCTGGGCGTTACACGGCACCAATTGATGTAATCGAATTTTCCCCAGCCAATGAGCTCCTGCCACATCAAATGGTTACATCGAGAGATCGAGAGATCGGGGTGCCTTTCTTCGAAGGTCGAGCTAAGACAAGGTGATGTTCTTTTGATAATCTTCAGTCACAAACATTGGTTAGAGGGTGTCGGAAATATTCCCGATGAAGGTCTCTGATGCTTAGGTCAGATCGGGTGAAAATATAGATACTGTAGGAATGTATGAGTGCGGTAATGTGTCTGTAAAATGAGAAACATGGGTATTTATAGGAGAGCCAAGCGGTTGCGTGTGTCTACCTGGGTAATCATGAATTGGAGTGGTGTGAGACCCGAAATTTTATTAGATTAAATGAGTTGATTAATCGGGTTTAGCATAGACCATATTTGACTTGAACAAATCTGGGGAGACCAGCTTTGAGCTGGTATGCTTGGTGAAGTGATCGGGTCAGAACTTGTATCGGAAACAGCTCTGGAATGTTGGAGATTTCCGCGGGAAAGTGATCAGATTTGGGTGCTAGTTAGTTTGGTTGGTTGTATTCAGATTCGGTGGTGAAATCTGGTGGTCGCGCGCTATTTTGGTTACGCGTGTTGGAGGTGTTACGCGGGTAATGATGCGACATCGTTTTGGGAGAAACCAGATCTGAGTTGCGAGCATGGTTAGTGTCAGACCCCGTGCTGATCACTCAAGATTAAAGCACAATTAAGCACATAATCACGGAAGCGTAAAAACAGGGCTTAAAAATTTTCGAAATAATTTGGGCCTGAACACAATTCGTCATTCCAAAATATCAATAATCGAAATACAAGTTAAATCAAATTCAAACAAAACAGGTAACATAAAATCTCAAATCAGATACACATCCCCAAATACATATAAACACAGGACATCCCCTGGTTCAATACATAATACAATATATAACTGGGACTCAAGGGAATGGGGATCGGACAGATGGCGCTCCACTCGGTCTAGCTTGGTTACCTGAAGATCCTGCAAGTGGGTAACACAGACCCAAAGGACACAAAAGCAGGAAAAGAAATACGAGGTCAAGCCTGAGTACGAAGAGCCATCAAAACAGCAAATCATGCAACATGCTATAAATCAATGCTATGAAATGCATGAGGCTATCAAGGAATCGGTAATCAAGACCAGTGTATCAACTGGCAAATCATCTCAGGTTGAGCCTCTATACCCACACAGTAAATCAATCGAGGAAATCATCGGTCCGTGATCTTCAGGGCCCGTCAGCCCATCACAACTCGATGGTAGACACTAGAATCCGGCAGTCACCACTCCGATGATAGCGTTGGAATTTTCAGGCATGACACATCTGTCGGCCAGTCACAACGTGGCTCTCAATCGGTACATAAATCAATCAACTCTGGCTGAAGATGTATGCATGAATGCCATTCAATAATCAATTCCATATTCATACAATAACAGTACGTGAAAACAGAATATATAACTCAAGCAATTCATCAAACTGTTCCACGTAAAATCACAGAATCAATTCAACAGATTTCATAACATGAAATATAGCCATGTCCACGTTCAAAGCTGTTAGAGCTGCTCAATTCGTACCTCACAGCTGATTTCTACCTCAACAGATTTCTCAAGGCACGGCACAATTCAACCTGCGCAGACCAGCTTTCTCCTGGCTTCCTCAACCCCGGCAGAAGCTATCCTAAACCTAAATCCAAAAGCTACAGAGAGCTTAAGAAGTCTCGGGTTCCACTTGGCAAAGAAAATCGAACAACACTGCTACTTCGCGATCTTCTACAAGGTCGAACTACAGCCTCCAATAGGTAGAAATCAAAAGAGCAACTCAAGGAGAATCCAGTGCCACCAATCTCGTTCAAAACAACGACTGGAATCGAGAGAAATCTAGGGAAGAAATGCTCGGGTGAACAGTAGCTGTCGAGGGTTTCAAAGATGGAGATAAGAAATATCGGGTGGAAATAATCTAAGTGTCGCTCAACACTTATATATAAATCTCCATACAACAGCTGCTGCTCAAATCAAACTAGGGCCCGTCAGCCCATCACAACTCGATGGTAGACACTAGAATCCGGCAGTCACCACTCCGATGATAGCGTTGGAATTTTCAGGCATGACACATCTGTCGCCCAGTCACAACGTGGCTCTCAATCGGGACATAAATCAATCAACTCTGGCTGAAGATGTATGCATGAATGCCATTCAATAATCAATTCCAAATTCATACAATAACAGTACGTGAAAACGGAATATATAACTCAAGCAATTCATCAAACTGTTCCACGTAAAATCACAGAATCAATTCAACAGATTTCATAACATGAAATATAGCCATGTCCACGTTCAAAGCTGTTAGAGCTGCTCAATTCGTACCTCACAGCTGATTTCTACCTCAACAGATTTCTCAAGGCACGGCACAATTCAACCTGCGCAGACCAGCTTTCTCCTGGCTTCCTCAACCCCGGCAGAAGCTATCCTAAACCTAAATCCAAAAGCTACAGAGAGCTTAAGAAGTCTCGGGTTCCACTTGGCGAAGAAAATCGAACAACACTGCTACTTCGTGATCTTCTACAAGGTCAAACTACAGCCTCCAATAGGTAGAAATCAAAAGAGCAACTCAAGGAGAATCCAGCGCCACCAATCTCGTTCAAACCAACGACTGGAATCGAGAGAAATCTAGGGAAGAAATGCTCGGGTGAACAGTAGCTGTCGAGGGTTTCAAAGATGGAGATAAGAAATATCGGGTGGAAATAATCTAAGTGTCGCTCAACACTTATATATAAATCTCCATACAACAGCTGCTGCTCAAATCAAACAGACGCCAGATAACGCAACAGTAGAAATCTTACGACAGAAACCAGCTTTTCCTCTCAACGAAATCAGCAGCAACCATCAGGCGTTGCATACACAACGGAACATCAAAACAACACCGTACCAACTAATCAAAACGACGCCGCAACGCTCCAACAGCTGATCAACACAACTAACAGCTGGTCATGCTAAAATAATTCAAACGACGGCGTACCAAGGTTCTCGCTAACAAAAGCCAAACGACGTCACGTTGCTCCGACGACTGAATCAGGTCCTTCACAAATGCAACAACTGATTTGCGCTATAACATCAGCAGTCAACTCCATTGGGTTGACTAACACGTGTCGCCTTCTCGTTAATCCTCGCGCCCGCGCATCAGCTGCCAACAAATTCCTCTTCACGCGCGACTACTGAATAGAAAAAAGACGACGCATAACTAAATCAGCGATCACTCTCGACAGTACCGTTGACTTGCGTTGACGTCTGAAACGCGCTACACCTGGTTCCTTGTATTAGCGCGACGTCTGTTTTCACGAAACGACAGTGTATCACTCCTGCGCCATCAACGACTGATCAGACATCACCTGCTGACGCTACATTAGAACACTGACGTCTAAATTACGCTACCGCTGAAACCAACAGCTGAATTCTCGCGCAACTCACTGATGTTCAACTCTAAACTAAATCTAAACAGCCAAATCACAATTCCGTGACAAATCTTAATCCAAGAGCTGATTAGCCATTAAATCATACTTAACAGATTTCTAGTTCTCACACTCTCCCGCACTAGAAATCGATTTCGTCCTCGAAATCAGTTAAGTTATCAAATCAAAATCACAACACCAAGATAGCTCATTCACGACACAGTATACTAGACACCATTCCTAATATACACATGCCACACTGACCAGTACAACTCAATAATAATCATAATCTCAATTCAGCAGCAAAGTCACTTAAACCGCAGATCACTCAAACTAGAGGTTACATGTTCACTGCTGCTATGGCTCAAACAGATGAGGCCACTCTTGTCTCATATTTTCCTCAACTTCCCAGGTAGCTTCTTCACGTCCATGATTGCTCCATTGGACCATCACCAACGGTATTATCTTGTTCCTCAACTGTTTCTCCTTCCTATCCAGAATCTGCACTGGATATTCAACATAACTCAAGGCAGAATCTAGCTCAACTTCGTCGGTTCTTAAAACATGGGAAGGATCTGGCTCTTATTTTCTCAACATTGACACATGAAAAACGTCATGTATCGCTGCTAACTCATCAGGCAGCCTCAATCTATAAGCCAACTTTCCAATCCGCTCAACAATCTCAAAAGTACCAACGAATCTAGGAGCCAATTTGCCCTTAAATCTGAATCTCATAACACTCTTGAAAGGAGAAATCTTAAGAAACACGCGATCGCCAACCTCAAACTCTAATGGTCGACGTCTTCGATTAGCATAGCTGGTAAATCTATCTTTTGTGCAGCCTTCATCCTACTCTGAATCAAATCAATCTGGTCTTTTATGTGCTGCACAAACTCAGGGGTAGAAAGCTGTTTCTCACCAACTTCTTCCCAACAGATCGGAGATCTACACTTACGACCATACAAAGCTTCAAATGGGGCCATCCCGATAGTCACTTGGTAGCTGTTGTTATACGAAAACTCAACTAAGGACAACGAATCCTGCCAGCCACCATTGAAATCCATCACCACTGCACGCAGCATATCTTCTAAAGTCTGAATGGTCCGCTCAGACAGACCATCTGCCTGTGGGTGATAGGTTGTACTCATAGCCAATCTCGAACCCATCGCTGCCTGCAAGCTCTTCCAAAATCGAGATGTGAATCTTGGATCTCTATCGGACACTATCGAAACAGGCACTCCATGCAGTCTAACCACATGGTCGACATACAACTTCGCCATTTTCTTCATCGAACACCTCACATCATAGTGAATTAAATGGGATGACTTCGAGAGTCGATCAATCACCACCCAAATCGCATCGCATCCCCTACTCGATCGAGGTAAATGAGTCACAAAATCCATGGCGATGTGCTCCCAATTCCATTGGGGCACCTCTAAACTATGTAACAATCCACCACGTCTCATCCTATCAGCCTTGACCTGCTGGAAATTCAAACACTTAGCAACAAAACCAGAAATGTCGCTCTTCATACCAACCCACCAGTAGTGAGACTTCAAGGCATGGTACATCTTCCTCTCGCCCGGATGCACACTGTACCGACTACAATGCGCTTCATTCATGATAGTTTCTTTTAAATCAATCAGGTTCGGAACCACTAATCTCCCTCGAAATATCAGACATCCATCAGAAGCAACAGAGGAAATCATCAGACTGACCACTTCGGGCTTTAATCCTCAACTCATGGATATACGGATCAGTTCTTTGCGCCTCCCTGATGTCAAACAAAATCTGCGGCTCAACCCGAATCGAAGAAACCATGAAGTACGGATCACCAGGCTGAAATCTCCAACCAAAAGTACTCAGCTGCTCGTAGATGCTCGTAGATGCTCGAGACACTCAAAGATGCTAACATATCAGGATGGGCTTTCCTACTCAAAGCATCGGCTACTAAGTTCATCCGCCCAGGCTGATACTGAATCTCGCAATTGAAATCCTTGAGTAACTCCATCCACCGACGTTGCCTCATATTCAAATCTGACTACGTGAAGATATATTTCAGGCTCTTGTGGTCAATGTACACCACAAACTCTTCACCATACAGATACTGACGCCAAATCTTCAAGGCAAACACTATTGCAGCCAATTCCAAATCATGAACGGGATACCTCGCCTCGTGAGGCTTCAGCTGTCGAGACACATACGCAATCACATACCCGTTCTGCATCAAAACGCATCCCAATCCATTCAGAGAAGCATCGGAGCACACAACAAATCCTCCAGGTCCAGACGGTAGAGCCAAAACAGGAGCAGTAGTCAACTTCTCCTTCAACGTCTGAAAACTAGACTCGCATTCATCAGTCCACACAAACTTCCTATCCTTCTGAGTCAACTGAGTCATAGGCCTGGCTATCGAGGAGAACTTCTTGATGAAACGTCTGTAATAGCCAGCCAATCCCAAGAAACTACGGATCTCGGAAACGTTCCTAGGTCTCTCCCAGTTAAGAACTGCTTCGACCTTACTCGGATCCACCGAAATCCCTTGCGCTGAAATCAAATGACCCAAAAAGATAATTCTATCAAGCCAAAATTCATACTTGCCGAACTTGGCGTACAACTGCGAGTCCCTCAATCTCTGCAACACCAATCTAAGATGCTCCTTATGCTCTTTCAAACTCCGCGAATAAACTAAAATGTCATCTATGAAGACAATCACGAAACGATCGATGTACTCATTAAAGACGCGATTCATCAAATCCATGAAAACAGCTGGGGCATTCGTCAACCCAAACGGCTCACAAGAAACTCATAATGCCCATATCTCGTCCGAAAAGCTATCTTCGCCACATCAGCATCCCTAATCCGCAACTGGTGATAGCCAGAGCGCAAATCAATCTTCGAGTACACCACCGATACTTGCAACTGATCGAACAAGTCATCAATCCTCGGAAAAGGATATTTGTTCTTCACCGTCGCTTTGTTCAACTGCCGGAAATCCACGCACATCCTCATAGATCCATCCTTCTTCTTCACAAAAAGGATCGGAGCTCCCCAAGGCAACATACTCGGTCTGATGAAGCCTTTCTCCAGAAGGTCTCTCAACTGTTCCTTGAGCTCCTTCAACTCTGCTGGCGTCAAACGATACGGGGATCTAGAAATCGGGGCTGTACCGGGCACCAACTCGATACTGAAGTCGATCTCACGTCTCAAAGGAATCTAGTAATCTCATCTGGAAACACATCGAGAAACTCTCGGACGATCGGAATGTCGCTCAACTCCAACCACGACTCTTGGGAAACGTCAAGCGCATCGATCATAAATCCAGCATTATCCAACGATAACAGGCTAAACATCTCCATGACAGACACCAGTGGAATCTTCGACCTCGAATCCGTGCCGTAGAAATCCCACTTCTCACTCGAATCGGGGCGAAATCTCACCACACCATGGAAACAGTCAACAGTAGTCTTATAGCTAGACAACACATCCATTCCCAAGATGCAATCAAAATCCCTCATCTCCAAGACAATCAGATTCGCCACTAACACATTCTGATCAAATCGAATCACACTATCTACCACGATCTCACGAGACATCACCCACACACCAGCAGGAGTAGATACAGATACGACATCACACAGTGGGGTAACTATCAACCCACACTCATGCACAAACCATGCAGAAACAAAGAAGTGTGACGCTCCTGTATCAATTAAAACTCTCGCAGGAAAATCGAAGATAAAACATGTACCTGCGATAAACATACCAGGTGTCTCCTCAGCCTGCTCTCTCGTCAAGGCATTCACCTGGGCCTGCTGTGGTATCTGAAACTGAGGTCTAGAAGATCCACCAAACCTAGACGGTTCATGGGGTTGAAATCCAGATCGCTGGGTCGGAACAGGAAACTGCGGTCTCTGTGAAGAACCACCAGCCGAACCCTGCTGCGAAGGAACTGAAGTCTGTCCCCTCAACAAAGGACATACTCTCCGATAATGTCCAGGCTGTCCATATTTATTGCAAGTACCTTGCATACCACAGCACTGCGAAGTCGGATGCTTCCCCCCGCACTGTACACAAGACATACTGCCAGAACCACTGCTACCAGAACTCACAGAACAAGAGGAACTCGAATTCGCCTTCTTCTTGAACTGCCTCCCTCGAGGTCTAAACTGTTGGCGATTCGATTGCTGCGACCATTGAGGAGATTGGAACGATTGCGACATACTCTGTACCGGCTGAGAAGCACGTCCAGATGTCGGCTGAACCTCCAGCATTATCCAATGATAACAGGCTAAACATCTCCATGACAGACACTAGTGGAATCTTCGACCTCGAATCCGTGCCGTAGAAATCCCACTTCTCACCCGAATCGGGGCGAAATCTCACCACACCATGGAAACAGTCAACAGTAGTCTTATAGCTAGACAACACATCCATTCCCAAGATGCAATCAAAATCCCTCATATCCAAGACAATCAGATTCTCCACTAACACATTCTGATCAAATCGAATCACACTATCTACCACGATCTCACGAGACATCACCCACACACCAGCAGGAGTAGATACAGATACGACATCACACAGTGGGGTAACTATTAACCCACACTCATGCACAAACCATGCAGAAACAAAGAAGTGTGACGCTCCTGTATCAATTAAAACTCTCGTAGGAAAATCGAAGATAAAACATGTACCTGCGATAAACATACCAGGTGTCTCCTCAGCCTGCTCTCTCGTCAAGGCATTCACCTGGGCCTGCTGTGGTATCTGAAACTGAGGTCTAGAAGATCCACCAAACCTATACGGTTCATGGGGTTGAAATCCAGATCGCTGGGTCGGAACAGGAAACTGCGGTCTCTGTGAAGAACCACCAGCCGAACCCTGCTGCGAAGGAACTGAAGTCTGTCCCCTCAACAAAGGACATACTCTCCGATAATGTCCAGGCTGTCCATAGTTATTGCAAGTACCTTGCACACCACAGCACTGCGAAGTCGGATGCTTCCCCCCACACTGTACACAAGACATATTGCCAGAACCACTGCTACCAGAACTCACAGAACAAGAGGAACTCGAATTCGCCTTCTTCTTGAACTGCCTCCCTCGAGGTCTAAACTGTTGGCGATTCGATTGCTGCGACCATTGAGGAGATTGGAACGATTGCGAAATACTCTGTACCGGCTGAGAAGCACGTCCAGATGTCGGCTGAACCGGAGCCTCTGCCTCCAACAAACTCTCCTCAATGTCTATCGCTCTATTCACAGCGTCAACATAAGTCGCAGGAGAACCAGACAACACCATCCGGAACAGGTCAGGCCTCTATCCCTTCATAAACTTGTTCCTCTTCGTCCTCTCCTGGTTGGCTACGTGTGGCACGTACATCAGAAGCGAAGAAAACTGCCTGGCATACTCGGCCACCTTCATCGTCCCTTGCTTCAGATTATCAAACTCCCGCTCGCGACTGTTGTAGTAGGACTCCTGGGTATACTCCTGTCGGAACGCGACACAGAAGCTCTCCCAAGTAATCACAGCCCCACTCTCACGTAAGATACGGGAAGTACCTCTCCGCCAGCGCTGCGCATTGTCCCTCAATTGCAACACCGGCAGCTTTAATCTATTCTCAAGAGTGTACTCCAAAGTATCTAACAGCTCCTCCATCTGCACTAGCCAACTCTCGGCCAACGCACCACCCTCAGCAGCAGCAAAAGTCGGAGGGTTCGTCCGTTGGAACCTAGCTAAGACTAGCTCCATCTCGCCTATCTGTCTCGTAACATCCTCAACCTGCTGATTGCCCTCATCACTATCCGAGGCCCTAGACTCCTCTGCGGTACGTCTAGTATTCCTACCTCTACCTCTCCTCGACGGCATCTAAACAATTCTCAAGGTAAAACTAATAGCAGATATCAAAGAGACAGATAATATAATCACGTAAGTCACAGAGTCAATCAAAAATCAAATCAAAACTCTGTGCCTAGACTCGATGTGATCAAAAGAAAACGAGCTTATCCCAGTTTAAGCTCTGATACCAAAAATGTCAGGCCCCGTGCTAATCACTCAAGATTAAAGCACAATTAAGCACATAATCACGGAAGCGTAAAAACAGGGCTTAAAAATTTTCGAAATAATTTGGGCCTAAACACAATTCGTCATTCCAAAATATCAATAATCGAAATACAAGTTAAATCAAATTCAAACAAAATAGGTAACATAAAATCTCAAATCAGATACACATCCCCAAATACATATAAACACAGGACATCCCCTGGTTCAATACATAATACAATATATAACTGGGACTCAAGGGAATGGGGATCGACCAGATGGCGCTCCACTCGGTCCAGCTTGGTTACCAGAAGATCCTGCAAGTGGGTAACACAGACCCAAAGGACACAAAAGCAGGAAAAGAAATACAAGGTCAAGCCTGAGTACGAAGAGCCATCAAAACAGCAAATCATGCAACATGCTATAAATCAATGCTATGAAATGCATGAGGCTATCAAGGAATCGGTAATCAAGACCAGTGTATCAACTGGAAAATCATCTCAGGTTGAGCCTCTATACCCACACAGTAAATCAACCGGGGAAATCATCGGTCCGTGATCTTCAGGGCCCGTCAGCCCATCACAGCTCGGTGGTAGACACTCGAATCCGGCAGTCACCACTCCGATGATAGCGTTGGACTTTTCAGGCACGACACATCTGTCGGCCAGTCACAACGTGGCTCTCAATCGGGACATAAATCAATCAACTCTGGCTGAAGATGTATGCATGAATGCCATTCAATAATCAATTCCAAATGCATACAATAACAGTACGTGAAAACGGAATATATAACTCAAGAAATTCATCAAACGGTTCCACGTAAAATCACAGAATCAATTCAACAGATTTCATAACATGAAATACAGCCATGTCCACGTTCAAAGCTGTTAGAGCTGCTCAATTCGTACCTCACAGCTGATTTCTACCTCAACAGATTTCTCAAGGCACGATACAATTCAACCTGCGCAGACCAGCTTTATCCTGGCTTCCTCAACCCCGGCAGAAGCTATCCTAAACCTAAATCCAAAAGCTACAGAGAGCTTAAGAAGTCTCGGGTTCCACTTGGCAAAGAAAATCGAACAACACTGCTACTTCGTGATCTTCTCCAAGGTCGAACTACAGCCTCCAATAGGTAGAAATCAAAAGAGCAACTCAAGGAGAATCCAGCGCCACCAATCTCGTTCAAAACAACGGCTGGAATCGACAGAAATCTAGGGAAGAAATGCTCGGGTGAACAGTAGCTATCGAGGGTTTCGAAGATGGAGATAAGAAATATCAGGTGGAAATAATCTAAGTGTCGCTCAACACTTATATATAAATCTCCATACAACAGCTGCTGCTCAAATCAAACAGACGCCAGATAATGCTACAGTAGAAATCTTACGACAGAAACCAGCTTTTCCTCTCAACGAAATCAGCAGCAACCATCAGGCGTTGCATACACAACGGAACATCAAAACGACACCGTACCAACTAATCAAAACGACGTCGCAGCGCTCCAACAGCTGATCAACACAACTAACAGCTGGTCATGCTAAAATAATTCAAACGACGGCGTACCAAGGTTCTCGCTAACAAAAGCCAAACGACGTCACGTTGCTCCCACGACTGAATCAGGTCCTTCACAAATGCAACAACTGATTTGCGCTATAACATCAGCAGTCAACTCCATTGGGTTGACTAACATGTGTCGCCTTCTCGTTAATCCTCGTGCCCGCGCATCAGCTGCCAACAAATTCCTCTTCACGCGCGACTACTGAATAGAAAAACGACGACGCATAACTAAATCAGCGATCACTCTCGACAGTACCGTTGACTTGCGTTGACGTCTGAAACGCGCTACACCTGGTTCCTTTTATTAGCATGACGTCTGTTTTCACGAAACGACAGTGTATCACTCCCGCGCCATCAACGACTGATCAGACTTCACCTGCTGATGCTACAGTAGAACACTGACGTCTGAATTACGCTACCGCTGAAACCAACAGCTGAATTCTCGTGCAACTCATTGCTGTTCAACTCTAAACTAAATCTGAACAGCCAAAATTCACAATTCCATGACAAATCTTAATCCAAGAGCTGATTAGCCATTAAATAATACTTAACATATTTCTAGTTCTCACAGTTAGTGATACATGGACAAGTACGGTTTGTTGTTCCGGTTTGTAGTTTGGGGTAGATCGGTGCGGTTCAGAGATTTCAAATTTGACGGGTTTTGTGAGTCAGATCTGAGAACGCGATGCGACACCATTTAGTGATTCAGATTTGGCTAGCGGGATGACGTGTCCTAGCGAGCGAGCGGTCCTTGGTACGACGTCGTTTGGATGAGTTCCAAATCTTTTTTGGCGTAGAGTCCAGATCTGAGTTGGGATCAGCTCTGAGCCTGTATTGTCGGTGACTACTGTTCCTCAGATCTGGGAGACTTAAGTTGTTTATATAGAGGACTTTGACTCTGGTCTCCCCATTGTTTCCCGACACTTAGAAGATATTTTCTTCCCGTAACCCAACTCTGTCGTGATACCCTAGCTACTGTTCACCGAACCTTATCTTCTTCGATTGTCGGTGGTAGACAGCTCCAACGGACGCAATAGTGGTAGCGCTGGACTCCTCTTGCCAAGACCGTTCTTCCTATACCTCTTTCGCAGGATTTGGGTTATCTGGAAGAGGATCGCGAAGGAAGCTTCCTTGTGTAGTCTGTTAGCATTTCGGCCATTGAGTTCTGACATTCAGGTAGTTCGTTGGGTTTCAGATCTGGTTGCTCGTGATAGGATCAATATGGCTCGAAAAACAGGCCTAGGAGTTCAGAAGGGGGGGTTGAATGAACTCCTCGGTATTTTTAAAATATTTTCGAAACCTTTAAACGATTTTTACAAGCACCCGCTT
This sequence comes from Dorcoceras hygrometricum, assembly GCA_001598015.1. Taxonomy (NCBI): domain Eukaryota; kingdom Viridiplantae; phylum Streptophyta; class Magnoliopsida; order Lamiales; family Gesneriaceae; genus Dorcoceras; species Dorcoceras hygrometricum. The sequence continues at coordinate 5,534 of KQ993138.1, read as the reverse complement.
AACTTAAACCCGAGTTACCAGATTTAAGGTATCTCAGTTTTAATGCTGATTTCTTGGCTAACAATAAATGTGCGGAAATAAGCCAATCAATCAATGAATAGTTAAAGCTTAAATAAATGCGATAAGTAAAAATTCAGGGTCAAGAGTTTGTTTATGGAAGTTCGGATATCAATATCCTACGTCTCCCCTTCTTCCTTTTCAGGAAGGTTCCACTAGAAGATTTGATGTTTACAATGTGCGGAAATAAGCCAATCAATCAGTGAATAGTTAAAGCTTAAATAAATGCGATAAGTAAAAATTCAGGGTCAAGAGTTTGTTTATGGAAGTTCGGATATCAATATCCTACGTCTCCCCTTCTTCCTTTTCAGGAAGGTTCCACTAGAAGATTTGATGTTTACAGCCTCTGTAACCACCCAATCACCGAGCCTCGCTCCAGGTGAACTCCTAGCAACACCAATAACACGCAGACGCAGCTGCTGAATACAACACTTAGAATTTTTCGGACTGCTTTAAGACAGCCAGTTCGTTACAGACTCAAGAATGAATATAACAATGGAATACAAGTCTATTGATACTGTAAATCTTCTGGTTTTTAACAATAAAACTCGATTACACAAGGTAACCAGAAGATGTATCTCGAAGGTAATATCTGTGAAGGCTTGAACTGTAAAGTGTTCTTCGAGATTAGGATACTGGACTTAGAAAAATTTCTGCAATGTAAATTTTCCAGTAGCTGTTTGAGCTTTAGAAATATAACTTTTGAACAAACCCTGGAAGGCTTCATTTTGCGCAGCAAGACTATCAAGGAAGACTCTTTCAACATGATTGATTTTGCACATAACTTCGCTATGAGCATCACCCGACTTTCGAGAATCTCTCGTTTGATTAGCAACAATTTTGTAGAAAGATCCCCTAAGAGCTGCAAGAATAGCAGAGATATCTGTGGCAGAGGAAGGCAAGATAGGCTGGTCAAGAGCGGCGTTATCTACCGTAGATATGTCATTTGCATTGAAGTGCAAGGAAGAATCAGCAGAGGAATCTGAAGAAGTAATTGACTGTACATCGGGATCAAAGACTGAAGCTGGAGAAAAAGAAATATGCGGTAACTGTACACCTGTATCAAAAATATTAGCAGAGCCCAAAGAAGGTCTGATCAAAACGGTAGCTGAACCGGAAATACTGAAATCAACTATGAGTAACCTACTAAAGAGACTGTATCTGAAAAATTCTGTACACAACTGAGACCATCCCCAATAGGTAACCGTTGGCCTCTGAAAACCAAAAACTGAGACTGGATGAACAACAGTAATAGCCCTGCAAAAATTTAGAGATCCAACCGGCAGTAGCTTTCCAGAAACAACGAATGCTGCAGCTTCAATACATACGTCAGCCCACCGCTTCTTCAGCAACTTGAAAAATTCACTAACAGGCGAGAGAGTATCTACATATGAAAGTCGAGACGGGATAACAACTATACTGGAGGCAACTACTCTTGGTATCTGCTGCCAGTAATCAGCACAGGGTTCAATAGCCCAAGTTCCATTAACACGAAGCATTGTCCTGATCCAGCAGGTATATTTTATGTTGGTGTTGGATCGGGCAATGACTGCGCCACGATCATGATTCGGACCCTCAAAAACTGTAGAGAAGCACGGCTTTTCCCATCTAAGACCATGTGCCTGCGACAGCACCTTCAGCTCATCTATCACAAATAAATGAAGGTTGGATAACATATCCAGAACCTTCATACCAACGGCAGAAGTGGAAACACCGAGAACAAAATTAGTGAGACTGATTTCCAAAAACTTCCGAAGGATCAACTCTCTGTACTTTGTCAATATATACATCTTCCACTGAAGGGCTATTCGGGTAGAATCTGTTTCTGCCCAAGATAAAACTTGTCCCTCCTTCTCATATATATCTTCTATCTTCAAGTTGGCTAAATTATTAAGGCTGAAAGAATTAAAGAATCGATCTACTTCATCTATCACTTGTTCCCTCAACTGTACAAGCAGTTCAATATCTGCAACTTTCAACAAAAATTGTTCTTTGACTGGGTTTCCCTTAACCGGGTCTCGTTCCTTGAAGGGGCGCCTTCCCCTTATCATCAGGATTAATCTTAGGAAGACTGGCCTTGTACCAGTCTCCTTCATCGACACCTGGAATTGAGATGCTTTTGCCAAATAAAATCGGGGTAATTGTTGGGAATAGCGGTGGCGGATCCGGATCCCAATTCCCGGGGGCGCAGCGGAAAACAAAATTAGTCCCGGAAAGCGTTCAATACATTCAATAAAGGCAACAAAATTATACATAGGATGTTAGAAATTGTCACCTTGCTGGCGCCTATGCACCTGGCTCCAACCAGATTTACAAGAAAGCTGGCTCTTCACGGTAGGCGGCGGTAGATTCTCCAATCAGGTCCATGACCGGATTCAATCTTCCTCCAATCAGCCTGCACTAGAAATCTGATGGATTTTGGCACGATCAGAAACACCTCGTCGCGGTGATCGAAACAAGTCCGACCACAAAGCGGACGGCGGCGGCACACGGCGGCGTAAGGCGGCGGCCGGCGGCGTGCGTGAGGCTTGGAGAGGAGGGGGCGGCCGAATTGGGAGCTAGGGTTAGGTTATGAGTCTTAAGTTGTGATCAAGCCCTAATCATCTTAACTTAATAAAGGTGATAGATGGGCTTGAACCGGCCCAATGGACTTGGGTCATACCCAGGTCCATATGAACATTCAGTTCATTTAAATCACTGTGGTTTCATCATAACTCCGATCGACGATCAGATCAGATCGATCGAATCAGTTTCCAAAACTGAATGTTATGACGTGAAAAACAATTTTTCAGATACCTAGTCCAAAATGACAGTTTTGCCCCTCAACAGCGGAAAATCACAATTTGACCCATGTTGACTTTTAGGAAGTCGCACTCCCTAAAATCCTCTTCGTATGCTCAACACATTGAGCTCAGTTTCCGTGAATCATGAATCTGGTACTTCTGTGACCCTCAATGGTTCAGGGATACAGCTAGCCGTGGGCCCGCAACCATTGCGGCTCCGAAATAACAATTTCGGACTTGCCCATCGGATCATGGTAAAGCGCCTAGCAACATCGCCCCTAGCAACATCGCCCCATGATCCCCTAGGTATCACTGATAGTGCCTGCAAGAACCAGTTGGTCATGGTTAGCGTACAGTACGGTCCTTTCAACACATATATCCCGATCAGATCAACGACCATTGGTAAATCGAGAGTCGCTAGAGATCCAATAACCATGCATACATCTCGGAGATCGAATAGTGACATCACGAGTGTTACTAGGTAAACCCATTTACCTAAAACACTTCTAGTACTCTGGCCAGA
>KQ993135.1:1332-21438 GCA_001598015.1 Dorcoceras hygrometricum | reverse complement strand
CTTTAAACTTCTAATTTTCGTAACATAAAATCCTCTAATTTTTAAAATATAGTAAAGCCCATTAAAATGGCCCGAATAGGCGAAAAACGGGTTCCCTTCGACAAATATACATAAAAATCCTATTTTTCGTAAATACTGCTTAAAATAATAAAATTTGCTTTTAAACATCTGAGGGCTTAAAAATTAAATAAATTTACACCTCGGTCGTCCCCAATCTCGTCCACGCGTCCGGAACTCGATCAGACTAATAAAATGTCATTAGCATCTTAAAACATTAAGTTACCACCTAATCACATAAAATGACATATAATTTTCTAAAAAGTAAGTTTTTCCCTAGTCATGCACCTACTTTCACGTAATTAAGATTTCTGGACGTTACAGCTTCCCTCAGTTGCGGCTGGAGTGACCGAGTTGTTACAGGGGCTGTAATAATCAAAGTATTCCAGTGGAATCCGCCATGTACAAGAAAGAAGGGAAAACATAGGAGTTTCAGCTTCGAACTTCCAAAAACAAACTCTCGTCCCTTATATTTTACTGCTTTAAGTTTCTTATCTATTCACTGTTAAATCGAGTTACTTCCGCATAAATAACTTTTTCGAGCTGATAACTCAACTCTGAGACAAACCGAAAGCTTGCAAAATAATTTTAGAAAAGAGTTTTTCGCAAAATCGAAAAGAGTTCATTCACCCTCCGTGAACTCCTGAGCTAATATCTCAACTCTTCTCGATCCTAAGATTATTCTTTTCCAATAAGTTAAAAACTAGAACATAGTAATAAAACATTGTATAAAGTAATATTACTTTTAAAATTGTTCGTATATTGCTTTAACAAATATAACTATAATATTTGACTAGGTAAAGTTTTATATAATTAAGAATTAATGAATCTATCGAGGAAATTTGCCAACACTGATTAAAGGACAACACTGTTAATTTATAGTAAGAAAAATTTTAAAATTCGATTGTGTTTAACAAAATTGGAATGTAAATAACATGGATGATTATCTAAACTAAATTTTACATAATTTATAAATTTATTATATTAAATATTGTATAAAATATAATATATGAAGTCTGTATTTAAAATTTTACTTTCCTTTGCCTTTCTAACTAATAAGAGAGGGATGAGAAAGTGATATCTTGTAAAAAGGAACTGGTACCTTTTAGACCTCTAAAATATCCTATTATTTAGTGTTTAAAAAGTCCGATTAAGCTTTTGGACTAAGCAATGACGGACAGAAAATTCATTTATTTTCCCACCAAATGTTTTCCGAGTATATATATTTATTGTGTAGAACACAAATATCAATTAAATTTTGAAACTTTCGTAATTCTATGATTTTATTCATTGTTTTAACTAAAAAATTCAAACTATAATAAAATTTGAAAATGATTTTTAATGCTTAGACTTATACTAATCCCGTTTGTACCTCAAAAACTTAAAACTCGACCGCTCTGAGAACCTTTCTATCCCTCCTTTATTAGTAACATTTAATAATATCTCATTTTAGTTCATATTTTACTTTTTATTGCTTACATTCCGCCAAAAATATAAACTTTATTAGACAATGGTATAAGAATAACATTAAATGCACGTAATTAAAACTTTCATACTGAATAATTTAATGTATTTATTTAAAATTAAAATGAGGTATAAGTATTAAATGAAATAGAGTAAAGATGGAATATTAAAAATTGACTTACAAAAGTATATAATCACAATTAAAAGGAAATTAGAAAAGCCCGCTTAAATGTTTTTAAGGAGGTCAACATGATGAGGTGGCAAGTTTGACCTCTTTATTTTCCAGATCTATAAAATCGCCAGACCTATTTACTGTCTCCGTATACAATAAATACAATTTGTGTTAAGGATCCTTGGTGGCCCGCCCGCTTCCTCCATTTCTTTTTCAAATTCATTTTCGCGATTTGGAAGGGAATCCAGTTCACGTATGTGTTTCTTTGGTTGGGTTGCTCTGGTTTCTTGTTTTACCCATTTGTGGTTTTCGATTGGGTTGTTTTCGTGTTTGATTGAATTTATGCCTACTTTTGTGGAAAAATATTGGTCTTTGTGTTGAAAGTTTGAGCTTTTGATGCGTTGAGTTGTTGGGTTTTACTGAATCGTAATTGTGTTAAATTCGTGTGTTTTCAATGTTGTGGAAGTGAAGAATTTGGGTGACGGGCTTAGTGTGCGAAAGATTAGTTGAAAATCGTGCGTTATTCAATATATGTCGGATTGATTGTCTTTGGAAGATTTCCTTCACGAATTGGCCATGGAGAATCTTGAGATTGTTTGCCTTTTGTGTATATAGACTCCATATGTATTCAGTTTTGGGGCTTGAAATGGATGATACTGGATTTCCTAGAGTTATATGCTGATGGGGTTTAATTTGTTTTACAGTGTGTTCGGATAAACTTTGAAATGTCACGGGACGAAGAGAAGGATCCAGCATCAGCAGGAGGTTGGAAGTCATTCTCAAGGTCAGTTTCATGGACTGAAGGCCCGCCACAAAAGTCACATTCTAAGCCACCGTGGAATAGCAAAGCACGAGCATGCTTGCCCCCACTTGAGCCTCTTTCTATCATCAGGCCGAATATCGAGCATTGGCCCAAAGCTGGGTCAGATGACCTTGGCATATGGCCGAATCCTTCTCTAACTCCTGGATCAATGACACCACGTGCAAATTCAACTATAGAACAACCACCTTGGAAATTTGATTGTGAAAGAGAGAAGCTTGCCTTTTTTGATAAGGAATGCTCAAGGGTTTTGGAACATGTATATTTGGGAAGTGAAGCAGTTGCAAAAGATCGTGAAATTCTCCGCCAGAATGGGATCACCCATGTGCTGAACTGTGTGGGTTTTGTTTGCCCGGAGTATTTTAGGAGTGAACTAGTGTATAAGACACTTTGGCTGCAGGACTGCCCTTCTGAGGATATTACGAGTATTCTCTACGATGTGTTTGATTATTTTGAAGATGTTCGAGAACAAGGGAAGCGTGTCCTAGTCCACTGTTGTCAGGGAGTTTCTCGATCAACCTCATTGGTTATTGCATATCTTATGTGGAAAGAGGGCCAGAACTTTGATGTTGCATACCAGCTTGTAAAAGAAGCCAGAGAAGTTACAGATCCAAATGTGGGATTTGCATGCCAACTTCTGCAGTGCCAGAAACGTGTGCATGCCCTTCCTGCAAGTCCTATATCTCTGCTTAGGATTTATCGAATGGCGCCTCACTCGTCATATGACCCTCTTCACCTTGTACCAAAAATGTTGTGTGACCCAGGTGAATGGAGTCTTGATTCTCGGGGGGCATTCATTATCCTCATTCCTTCTGCTTTATATGTCTGGAGTGGGAAGCATTGCTCCCAAGTGATGTCCGATAATGCGATGGCAGCAACAGCTCAATTTATCCGATATGAAAGGGCCAAGGGTCCGGTTATAATCGTCAAAGAAGGTGAAGAGTCATGTGAATTTTGGGATTCATTTTACTATGGAAAGGGTTTAACAGATGGGCATTTTGTAAAATCTGAGGAACAAAACAGGTTGGAGTCTGACATGGTCCCGGTAACTTCCCCTCCATGTCTCAACCAAAGGAGGTGTTCGGAGTATGATTTAGACTTTGATATGTTTCACCGAGCACTTGGTGGCGGGGTTGTACCACCTTTTCCATTGTCACAAGCAGGATCAGAGACACATCTTCCAGCAAGAGAGAATGATTGGAACAGATTGAGGAGAATGTCTGCCAGCAATATAGTTAAGGAATTGATCACCTCTTCAAGATTGAACCGTAGTGCTTTAAAAACATGTATGTGAAGCACCGGATTCCATTGATATGAGTGAAAAAATTGAGGACTTTGCATCTTCTGCTGATATGTCAGAGTCTTTCAATAGTCAGTGCGTTCCTTTCATGTGCAACTAACAGCAGCCCAGAAAGTAACCACAAAGATATGAGATCTGTATCCTGTGATACAAATCCTTGTAAGTATGATCCTATCGAGGAAAGAGTTGGCTCTGCAGATGTGAGTCCCCGGTTAGTTTACATTGTTACTTCAACTTACAGCAGATGATACAACTGACTGACAGACTGACAAATAGCTTGAGCAGTTAACTAGCCCACAATAAGTGTTAGTTTAGATCATACATTTGTGCCCATAATAAGTTGTTGCGCAAAATTGGTGGATTTTTTTTAGTTATTATTTACTTTAATGTATAGGGGTTTTTTTTTTTACTAATTCATTGAATTTATAGTAAGCTGTACAACATTCCGTCATGCACTTGTCCCCTGGGTGAATCCTATCCAAGAAATTCAGCAAGAGAGCCAGATGAGACCACTCGATGAATTAAGCGTGGAATTTGTTTTTTTTTTTTTTTAAAAAAGACCAAAATCTTTATATATAATTTGAAATTTAATGCATGACTCGTAGCCTCAGAGGAAATCGGACTATGTAACTGGGGTAGTACAATATGAATCGAGTACAGAACCAGAATGAATGATGAAACAGTTGATAGGGGCATCGTACACTGCGTCGTAGAATGATCGTGATAATTGTGGCCTAAATGTTCTGCTTTTTTTTTTCCTTGCTTCAAAAGCTCTTCCCTTCTTGTTGCATATCTTTACAATTACTTGTTTACTTTCCTTGTACCAAGTCTGTTCTTGATCTTAGAATTCACAGAAAGCTATCGACTGTTGGACATCAAATTCTTTGCAACAGTTACTAATTTAATCACGTGTCTTCACCATAGAGTCTGCGTAAAATACTCTGTAAGAAACCATCAGTCCTGACAAAAGAGTAACAGTCTTTCAAGGATTCATCAGCACTGATCAGTTGGGACTGAACCAATTCGCAGATTCAGCCAGTAAGGCAGACCCTTCTGTTCATCCAAAGAATGTACACTTTTTGTGTTGTTTTTGTAACAATACGTGTCAGCAACTTTGTAAGCAATCAATTAAGCATTTTGGTAACATTTCAAGTCCACTATCATAACAGTTATGTCATCCAAACTCCCTCTTGTCACAGCTAGGTTTGCGAGCTCCTTGCAAGCAGTCAGAAGCGCACTACAAGCTTGTTTTTTCTCAACCAAGTCTACATTCTCATTGTGTGGAAATGGATTCTTCATCTTTATTTGCTGCACACCTGAAATTCTTCGAATCTTTGGTGGAGGACCTCGATTTTCATTACAGTATTCATCATCAAATTCATCAAGTTTTTTCTCGTAGACCCGAGGCGTTTTGTGGCACTTATGGTGTAACATCCTCTTTCTTTTAATCAATGAAACTCTTGGTGATTTTGTCACAGCAATAGGACTTGTGCAAGGACATAAGCTTCTCCTGGTCTCCTGTGCGGATATCACAACTTGTTTCGTGTTGCTAGAGCATGATTTCATCACAATGTCTACAGCTTCTTGATTAGTCACCTGAAACGTGGAAATCTAAACTGAATTGTCCGAACTTGGTACGTTACAGTAACGTTAGATGAAAGCTTACTTACTTCTTCCCAAAGCCCATCAGAAGCTAAAATCAGAAAGTCCATATCTGGTTGTAAGTCTATGATCTTTGTATCAGGCTCAGAGATCACCCAGTCTTTCAGATGGGCATCTCCAATACTTCTTGAAACTGCGAGTGTTCCATGAACCCTCCAAGCTCCACGATGGAACTCCACGTATCCACCCTGTGTCAAGATGCAAGAAAAAGGTCATTACAGAAAGGAAAAACAAATCTACATCCAACGATAGAATAATCCTTAAATTTTCGTTCTGTTTGCCTTGCCTTATCCTCTATTCTTCGTTGTTCATCCTCACAAGTAGGGCGATGATCGGTTGTAAGGCCTTCTGCAATTCCACTCCTACTCAAAACTGCTCTGCAGTCTCCCAAGTGCGAAACTAACAACTCCTGTCCTTGAATCAATGCGGTTACACAACATGCACCGCTACCGAGTCCCTGCGAGTTTGGCGCCTGCTTGTTAAATTTCTTTGTCATCACCAAGAATGAACTCTGACCAAACCGTACGGTGTTTGTTTGCTTTTCAAGGACTATTTCGAGTAACGTTGGGGAACAAGAAATAGTTGTTGCCATTTAAAACAAGAGATAGTTGTTGCCATTTAAAGTTGGCATGTTGAAAAAGTCCTCATTTTTCTATTTCTTGCTTACACAGTCAAATTCTTTTGAAAAGATTGCAATCACCAAGTATGATGAGAACATAAAATATAGAAGAACAAATCTGCAAGATGTTACCTGCTTCAGAAATTCATCATCTGTTTTTAGGTACCCATCTTTTATGGCTTCTTCTCTTGCTTCACAGTCAGAAGCATTCTCCAACATTTCAAATATCCTAAAATGCAAATTATCTGCCACAAACTCTGCAGCCTTGCTTCCTCCATGCCCATCATACACCCCAAAAAATTCCTGCAGCTCTCACTTATCATAAGTTCTTCCAACTCATATACATCTAAAAAAAAGGCAAACGAATCAACATTTTTCTATGACTCAGTTTCACCTAGAAACCATAAATTCAGGTTTTGGTCCACATGAATCAGTAGGATAAACAGAAAAATTAACAACCCAAGCCAGTCAGGTAAAAACAAGAAATTACAAGCAAGATCTCATTTTGCCACTACCTTTTTGGTGCCATCCTTTGAAGAATAAATCTTGTGGGCATCTTCCATGAACTTCTTTTTGCCTTTCAAAGAATAAACACCAACCCCATAATCACAGAATCCTTGATTACCGTCAATGCCATCCTCTTTAGGCTCACATTGCTTGAATATATCAGTAGAGATTTCCCTTAAAACATTTGGGATCTCAATCTTGGGGGGTCTGTTTCTCTTCAACGAACAGGAAATCAAACCATCTGAGTTTGGCCCACATATGTTTGCTCTTTCTTTACTTGTTGAGAAAGAAGGATTCATTGCTTTCGAGAATACTTCACTGGTTTCACTATTTATTGCCATCATAGTAATGTTTGAAGAGAATGAAGATTTCATGAAAGATGGATACTTTACTTTATTTGTTTTTCCTGAGAGGATTCATTCATATAACGGCTACAATATTTGGTTGGGTCAAAAGAGAAAATATAAATGCACGGCAGACTCTTTGATGGGGTCAAAAGAAGTTAATTGAAACATTGAATTCTTGTTTTCAGAGCCGTTGGGAATCAAGGAAAAAGCCTCAGCTGTTATATTGGTTATTATATACATTATTGGCAACGCTGGCTGGCTCCATCTATATCACGGGATTGGGGAAAGCAATTCTTTTTAAAATTAATAATGGGTATACACCACTGCCACGTATAAAATTATTGACAAGGTACAGAAAATCGTTTCTTGGAAGTGCCTATGTTTCAACTTTTTTAAAACTATTTTTTTATCGCTAATAATATGCAAAATTGTGAATACAACCTTTAATTGGAGGCAAACTTGTATGTACCCTCCCATAGTCTTAAATTACATAAATAAAACCAGAAGGACTAATCTGAAACTTCCAGCAAACATCTGGGGACCGTCGGACGTGGCGATCTTCATGCTGTGTCAGCTTCTTCACTGACCGATCTGGGTGGGTTGCTCGCAAGACGGCGAATACTGCGAAGGATCGGTACTCCGCCTGAATCCGCTTCTCCAATCTGTTGGTCTTGCTCCACATGCTCGTCATTGTGCAAGCTGGTTTCACCATCGACATGGTGCTTTCTACCTTCTTCTTGAAAAGGACGGAGCGCGAGCAGATCCCTGAGCAGAACCCGCGCCTGCCGTTGGAGGATTTCGAGAGAAGGTTTTGGGCGAGGACTGTGAGGATCCTGAGTATAGTGTGCTGGCACCTGTTTGTCGTGGAGTCGGGTAAATGGATTCGTGAAGGAGCCAACGCCGATTCTTCTAGTTTTCGCTGCGCTTAAATCTTACCAAGTCTCTTTTCTCCGTCATGATTTCGTCTACTTTGAACCTCCACGAGTAGGGTTCAAGTTTCGTTCCACTAACTTTTTTTTTTTTTTTTTTTTAATTCAAATTTCAAACATTTGCCAATGACACTTTTGCCCCTCAAGAACGAGATCCCACCGCGCCAACATATGAACCATGCCATGCAATGCAATGACGCACACACGTATATAATGTCCCTCCAACATTCAAATTAATTAATTGAGAAATATAAAGCTTTATTTGGACAACTAACAAATTATTTTTATTAAAATTAGAGAATAATATATATTACATAACGTTTCTTTGAAATTAATTTTAACTTAAAAATGTACCCACATGCTTTTTTGAAATTATTAAAAAGTCAAAATTTTTTAAAAACTATTGTCCAAATACATATTTCAATATTTTAATTAATACAGTATTTATCCAAACATGGCCTAAATATTTATTGTAATATAACTATATCTGCAATTAAATATTTAAAATATTACCTGGATATAACATCAAGTGTCGTAATTTGACCACAACATCTTCTTATTGATCCATAAAATAAGAATAAAGAAATAATTTTAGTTATCCATAGAATATATGTAATCACGTATTGCATTCTGAATTTTTAATTTCAATTTATAGGTCAACGTATGAATTATAGTAGAAGTACAATGGTATTAACTAGAAAATTTGTAGCAGCAAAGCAACTTCAATGTCGAAATCTTAAAAAAAAAGTTTAAATTTTTTAATTAAAAATTAAAAAATAACCTCTTTTGCAACTAATGTGATGTATATTACAATAATCTTCAAAACATAAACAAAATAAACATAAATTAGTACTTGTGTTTATTTACGGAAGATAAGAGTATCTTTATATTATAGAAGTTATGTTGTTTTTATTGAGACATTTTGTATTATACATCAAACTTAAAACAATTTTTTGGTAAATCCAAATTTTTTTAATTCCAATATATTATATATTTCCCTGATAAAATTGGACCAACATTTTGTATCCATACATACTAAAACATAAAATCTTCAAATTTTAGTTGCTTATGCTGAGAAATATTTTAGGAAGAGTTCAAAGATTTTTTTTTTAATTTTAATATTTTACTATTACCATATAGAAAATTGCAATTGCATCCCTCCGTTACTTGGAGGGAACTTACGGCGCAACTAGTTTGGTCACCAGGATGAGATTAAAATATTAAAAAAGAAGATGGACTAATCTGAAAACAAATAACGATCATATGGGGCAATGAATATAAATATCACCCGATAATATTAAAGTTTAAACAATCTCGAACAAATCCTTTCTTCCTCCCGTTCGCCGCAAAAACGCCCCTATATTGCCGGCCGCAGATGGACAAAGTTAGCTTCTACAGGGAATTCCACGTGGCCCTCGCCATGATAGGCTTTCTTCTTTACTGCGCTATCTGCGTGGCTCAGGAGATGGTGGAATACTACGAACATGAACAGTATCCTGGTGGGATTCGATACTCGAAATTTCTTGTTGCGCTTCGGATCTTTACTGTTGTGCAGTCTTTTTTCGCATTGGAGGAGGTTATTTCAACTTTTTCCTCGTCACAGATGGATCTCGATCGGATTCCTGAGCCGGATCTGCTCCGTCTGCTGGAGCATTTCGTGAGTAAGTTTTCTGAGAGGAGTCTGAGTGTCATCAGTGCGGTTTGCTCCTACATGTACTTCGGAGAACTGTTGCGCGGTAGAGATGGAGTTGGCAGAGATGGAATGCCGTTTCTGATGGTTTTGGTTGCTATATTCATATTCAGATTCTTCTTGATCTTCAAGACTTAAGTACATGAATCAGATTCTTATGATCGTTCCACTAACTTCTTTTTTCTAGTGGTACGTTCGCTGAGTTTTTCTCGTTTTTAGTGTGCAGAAATGGTGATAGTCTGGTTTAAATCAAACACACTGTAAATGTTTTGAATTCGATGTTGGATGTGATACTGTTTTCTCCTTGAAATCTTGCTGCAGTACTTTTGCTATCTTTTTCAATGTTGAACGATTGCAGGGTTTTGATTCTGTGATATTTTCTTGATTATGTTTGAGTTGTTTTGTATTTCTATATGCCAAAAAACTAGTGTTTCTTGGATAAAGGGTTTTTCTTCCTATTAAATCTTTATTTTTGATAGCCTTTTGATTTGCCCACTAATTAAGAATGCTCTCTTTGTAGTAAGTATTAAAACTGGACACAGCTGTTCTTCAAATATCTTCACATAAAATCAAGCAAATATCCTGTTTTACGTTTTGTTCCTTCCACCTCCTTTGCATGTGGAGGTATGACCAAAGAAATGTCGCAGTTCTTTTTTTCTGTTTATGGTTTTGCTTGTTGAACGATGAACAAGGAAGATTTCACGTCGGGCCATGAATCTTGATTCTGTTACATTGGTTTTGATTCAGTTTGAGTTGGTTTCGTGAAAATTAAGCCACTCATGGATCAAAACTGTTCGAGGCATAAAAATGTTTAATTTTTACTGTAATTTTCTATTATTATATCTCATACATTAAATAATATGATATACTTGACTTAAATGTAATAAATCTATAGATCTTTAATTTCTGAGGAATAAATATATTCATGAAAACATATTCTTTAATAAATTAAAGAAATATTATATTTAAACATGGTTGCCTATTGAAACATAAGCCACTTTAAAAATCGATTAAGCTGGTTTTTGGAACACTGAATCTAGTAATTTAATTTTCACCTTTTTCCCCTAGAATGCTTCTACTGCAAATTAAATCGAACTTTTTTTTCCAAAATAATAGTAATGGATATCTTCATATAAAACAGATTGAAAAACAATTTTTACTTTGGAAAGTGGCAAATTAGTACATTCTCTTTTATAAATCACTCATAGTACATTCACTAACAAATTCAACACATTTCATGATTATTTTATTAATTAATGTTTTAAATAACATATTTTATTTTTTTTTTTTAAAAGAAACACCGCCTGGGGTTAGGCAGACCCCTACCTGTATATAAGACTACTGAAAACAAATGAGAGCAATACAACCCGGGGGAGGGGGACTAGGCCAAGACCTCCTTTATGTAAGATAATATAATACTATAATATAAATAGAGACTATCTCATTCTATTTATTACATATATTTTATCAAAAAATTTTAATTACTATCTAACAATATGTTATACATATATGCAACGATTATTTCTAAAATTTCATTATCCCTAAATCTTCTGGATATGAATATGAGAGAAATTTTGAAACCGAAGAAGATACGAATTAAATTATATAACATCAGGATGAATATTATAAAAGATTATATGTAAGCCTATATTACGAGTCTTTAACCACTTTTTTTAATACTTTTGCATCTATATTTTAAAAAAATGAATTCTAAAAAATTGCAGCTAGAGCTAATTAGATAGATTGATAGATATTGAATTAATATTTTGAGTAACAAAGTTGCACTTAGGCTTGCCGAGAAGCAAGTATAATGAAGCAACAATTTGTCCAATGGAAATGAGCTTTACCTTTTTAAGTTCAATTTCTCTATTATATTAGCTCGATTAAGACTTTCGATCAAAAATGATTTTTCAAAATTCTAAATGCTGAAAGATTACATATCTATAGATCAATTGAAACGTGTGTGATTGCTATTTTTATTTTCATGTTGTGACAATTTTATAGATAAAGTATAAGTATCTAGAGTGCTTCCCACAAGAAATTTATTCAATAATTATCGTTAATTTTTGGTCCCAAATCTTTGGGTTCGTTTGTTACATTTCTTTTATGTTATTTGTATAACGGATATATTTAAGCTATAGTTATATAAAATCAATAAATTAGATGAAAATAAACAGGATATCAAAAAATTTGAAATAATCTACGTACACATACTATATTTTATCATTGATTATTTTAACTCCTGTTTATGTTACACGAATAAACGAAGATTTTTTTTAATCATCATATCTAAACTCTTTTACTTTTGAAGATATTTTCGGCCCAGAAGCCCAATGCGGTTTTTATTAGATTTTAGAAAAAAAATTAAATAAAAAAATGGAGCAGATAAAGTGAGTGAAGGTGACGATCATCGCAAGGCAGCTGCAATGCTTCTCTCTGCATTCCCTCCACAGAATCTGATTCCCAACACCAACTGCAATGACGCTTTTGCCCCTACGCCCCCTCCAAATTACACCAGACCTCAACTGCAAATCACCTGCCGCGCAACTGCCAATACAGCAGCTCAGCGGCCGCTTTCCGTCGTTGCCACATCCTCTACTTCGCTCCATCATGTGAGCGCCACTTGCGATGACGCGGAGGAGGGTTGGGAGTGCATGTTGTCATCAGCTGCAGCCGTGGCGGCGGCTATTCGTGCTGCCTCCACTTCTCCGGTGGAGTTCGTGCAGAGGATGGAGAAAGGCTCCGGGGAGAAGAATAAAGCTTTCGTGTTGCCCAGTCCGGATTTCCAGCGCCTTTGTGTGGAGCAGCTCGATCTCTTTCGACGCATCGTTAATCCCGATGCTGTTCTATCGGTATCGTTAATATTTATAATATAAATTAAATTACCTCGAGATCATGTTCTTGTTGAAGTTGCTTTGATGAATTTGACATGTAATCATCAAGGCATACTGATTTTAGCAAAAGTACTTGTTGGTAATAGTAGGAGCCTTTGTGCATTTGAGTGGCAGTTTCTGTGAATCGCCTTTGTTTTCTGGTTATTGCCGTGATCTTAACAAATATATTAATTTCTCAATTCAGTGTCGCGATTACAGAAGCCTTGCTTATCCAAACATAATAAGCAATCAGACTTTTGTTGGTATGTCTTGCACCATTTATTGTAATTGAGGAGTCTTCATCGGTGAGCACTTGGAATATAACACCATGGTTGTTCTTATTGAAATAAAAGCAAGCTATCCTTTTTTATTTGATTTGTTCTGGTTAACAAGTGCCTAGAGAAGATGGATATGGTCAGATATTAGGAACATAGGACAACATCCAAAGTTCAATTTTTTTTTTTTAAAGCTGGGAGCGAATTTTATTTGTCGTCTTCTCCTCAGTTTGTTAAGGTTTTTGTTGTGATGAGTTGCAATTTAGAAAATTAGATTTTGTTAGGAGAAACTTTTGGTATGTAAATCTTCTGGTGTTGTTGGTCAAAGGGTAAAACGGAAGCAGTGTTAGATAGTAATATAGCATAATAGAAATGGCAAATTTTATTTATTTTTGCCAATATTTTGGGAAACACAGGGGGAAAGAAAGAACATTTTTTATGATTCAGTTGGCACTGTGATGAAATTTTAATACCCGAGTGGTGCTATAAAGTAAAGTTCTCATACCAACTTGACTGTAGGTCTATGTCAGGCCAGCTGGTAGCTATGTCGTGGATCGATTGGAGTTGCGCCTCATTACTTCCCATCCAGGTGTCCATGCCGCTGATCTTGTGGTTTTAATCGGTAGCTTCAGTGTTCCAGCTGGCTTAAGAGTTGCAGAAGCTGCGATTTCAAGTCGAAAGGCATGTTTTTTAATGTTGTGACTATGTAATGATGGGAATTTCAAGTTGCTCTCCATTAATGTGTTCCTAATATACATTTTTTTCATTCTAGGCAGAGTTTTTCCCTGACCTTGGTGCTGTAGTTTTCCCTATGGTAACACATCCATTTGTTGTGGGCTTCTTAGTTGCTGAACTGCCAAAGAAGTCTCTGGGAAAAGAATTGCATGACATAAAGGAGCGCCCTTTTCTTGAGAAATCCTTTGCATTGACAAACATCTTGGATCTTGAACCTTTGGGTGTCCCAAGTTTAAGAGATGAACCAGTTGACATGCTAAAATTGACTAAAGATCAAATACTAAATTCCATAAACATCACCAAGTCTCTGGGCGTGGCCTATGTCATGGATCAGGTAGGTTTCTTATGCATGCATATGCCTTATTATCAGTATTTGAATTGTTATTCTGCCTCTTAGAAGATAAGCCATACGCGATCTAGTTGATGCTGAATAAAACTTTTCTTTGTGTTTTGTGCCTCTTATTTATTTGTTACTATTTTTATTTTATTTATTTATTTATTTATTTTTTTGCGTTGTTTTCCCTTTTGATCAGAAATTAGCTCCTTTTTCTTTCTCCAGAAAGCAATGCTACTCCAGCAATCATCATGGCAAAACAATGTGAGGATGGGTGATTTGGTTGAGCAAGTAAGAGGTGCCCTTTTTTATAACTCAATTGTAGACCTGCATGATTATTGTTTATCAATATCCACTTTTACAGATTCGGAGCTCTCTTTCAAGTGTTCGAACTTTGAGCCAGATGTTATCTATTCACATGAGGAGGAGTGAGGTGGGTATGGTCAGGTCTATGAAAGGCCATTCTAGAGATATTTTTGGTCCATTGTTGGATTCATCTTATAGGCTCTCTGATTAAATCACGAATTTGAGTCTTCAGATTTCTTATGACATTATTGAAGACATTTTAGTGCAAGCAAACCGCATGAGAGATACTCTTCAACAGCTACAGGATGCTGTCTACATGACAAAGGTGCGATGCGATTTCTCTTGATTTGACCAGAGTAATGTCATTTAGTTTTGTCAAAATTCACCATCCTTGCTTATTCATCTGACTTGGTAACTTTTGTGTTCAAGGAAAATATAATGCGTTATAATAATAATGCACTTAAGAACATGCGCCGGTCAGCTGGTGCTCAGCCCGAGTCCATAAGTTCCCACCTAGCCAATAGCCTCTCAACTGAAACGTCCACCAGCACATCAAAAGAATCTAATAGGCGTTTACCAGTAACTTTGCCGTCCAAGGACTTGGAGTTTCCCATGCCACCTATTGCTCTAGCACCTTCACAACACCAGGAAATTAGGTAACCTTATGAGTCCTTCCCTGGCACACAATGTGTTGTTCTGCGTGTAGTTTTATGTTCGCTTGTGGAAGACTTCACTTGGTCATTCTCCAATATTAATATGGTTGAAGATTTGACAAAATTAGGTCACATGTCGAACTTTGACATGTTATGTACCATTTTTCCTGCGAGTAAAATTTTCTCATCCAAATGAAGGTAGAAATCATGAGATAAAAAAAAAGGCCAAATCAGAAGAGAATTAGAAATACCAAGTAACAAAATTTGCTTTTCTCTGCGAGGAAATTTTCATCTATTCTAATTTCCTCCACGACTACAAAGATTCTCAAGGAGTGATGTCATGCCAGTTCTGGCTTTTCTGTGTTTTCTGTTTCTGCTAATACGGAGCCACACTGTGTCAGCAGACCCTGCAAAGTCTTTGATGTGTTGGAAGATTTGGTTGTGGCCATAAAACCTCTTGCAACTAAGCAGCAACGTGCCGTGGAACTATGTGATCTTTCAAGGTCTTCACAGGTCGCAGTTGACGAACCTGCTTTGCGGCAAGCATTGAGCAATTTGATTGAGGGTTCTTTACTGCGCACCGAAATTGGAGGAAAAGTTGAAATTGTGTCTACCGAAACACCAGCAGGTGCACTTATCATCATCGACGATGATGGACTTGATATGCACTATATGGTAAGGGTTTTCTTTCTTAAGCACTAGTTGAGTACATCTTTTGCTCAAATGTTCTATTTGTCAAGTCGTTCACTCGGTATTGCATCCTGTGCTGGCATAAGTATCTTGACTAGAAACCTCTCCGTCAATTTCTTTCAGACACAGATGCATTCACTTGCACCATTTGGAGCAGATCTATTAGCTGGAGATAGAATAGAAGATAATATGACTTGGAACTTCATCGCCGGGTTGACTGTTGCTCGAGAGATATTGGAGAGTTATGGTTGTGTCCTCCGTGTTATCTCCCCGAGAAACGCGGAGGCACCACTGGGAGCAGGTGGTACCCGTATCGAGCTTTGGGTGCCTTTATTCTCTTCTCCCACATCATCCGACACAGAAGGCTTGGCTCGGGATGCCTGAAAAGTAAATAAAACTCTCTTGAGGTATAAAGATACTGCCATGCATGTGGAATGATGGGTTGTGTATCTCAAAATTATATCTTTGGTGCTTCATATTATGTTCATACGGAATGATTATTAAGATGATATTACGATAATAATATTTAAGAGGCATCTAAAATAGTCCTGAGGACCACAAACTTGCTGTCATAAGCCTGCCAGCTTGGTTCGGACTCTGCTGATGTTCGCTCTTAGTGTGTCCCAAGGCCGTTTACTTTTGCTCAGTTAGAAAATTGAATCAAGCCATATTTCACGGGCTTTACACTGTTTCAAACTAAACTAAACCAAGGCTTGGTCCTGCTGCATGAGGCTTCTGCCCAGCTACTTGATTGACTGAAACTGGTCCATATTAAACCATGACATTTTGTTTTATAGTTTGGCCCATTTTTTTTTGAAACCCCAATACATGCTCACGTACACCTACTAGATGTTTTGTTTGACGTTGGTATAAGTATAAGATCCATGTCTCGCTCTCCTCTCTGTGGGCACTCACCTAGAAAGTCGTGTAGCCATCCACTCATCTCAGTTCTTATGATGACAAAATAATTGATTTAACGTTATTCAGTAGTGACTATTATTTGATATTCAGAAAGTTATTATTATTAATTGTTCAAGTGATCCTGAATCTTCCGCCAGCTACTCTCTGTAAGCAACGACGCGTGGCATGATAAATTCATTTCTATGCAACCATATAGCATGACCCAGTTCCTTGCACCTCTGTGATTTCACAGTTAACGTTCAATTTTTTATTATTTTTTAGTACATGAGTACAAATGGTTCTTCAAAAGACGATCATCTGATGCACGCATTCTTAAGATCAGTTTTAGAACTAGTAGAACCGGATCAGATCATTGACCGTTTTCGGTCAAACTCACCGGTCTGGTTCCGATTCAAAAATCAATGGATTCAATCCATCCACGAACAAGCGCAGCATACTTACACGTGTCGACACTTGTCCACCATCACTATTGGCTTAAACCCATAAACCAGTGTTCATTTATATATTTATATAATGTTCTCACTGCCAACATTCCTTCGAAGCAACAAAAATATATACTCATCATATATGGGGCTGTCCAATTTTTCCACTCCATCTGAAGGCATCCTGCCGCTCCTGGTGTTGAACGCAGTCATGTCAGTTCATGTGGTCCGGAACGTGATGAGAACATTTCTTCAAGTATTTGGTGCCGCTGCCGAGGACGAATATTCCGACGACGACTCGGTGGCCAAGAGGGTCTCCGGTAAACGTTGGAGGAACCGCGGTGGCGACAACAACTGGGCTGTGATGGAGTGCTGCGTTTGCTTGCGTAGGTTCAAAGAGAATGAGAGAGTGAGTGAGCTTTGTTGCAACCATTTGTTCCACAGGTGCTGTTTGGAGAAATGGTTCGATAACGACAAAAGAACTTGCCCTCTTTGCCGACGTTTTGTCATTTAACCTTTAGCTTTCCCAAGAGAACTAATTGAAGACATTATTCTGCCAAAGAAAAGAAAAAAAAAGGAATCGACGGAATTTTTAATCAAATTATGAAGCCTAGCTCTAATTTGTGCTCATTTATACAATTTAGTAGTAGTAGGTATCTCCATACTGTGTATCTTCATCCCCATGGACTGTCTTATGTTATGTGGGGCAGTTCAGTTAGATTTCAGGTCCACTCTATAGTTTTATATTCTATTATGAAATTTGGGTGATTCCCATGTATCTCAATATGTTGGAAAAGCAGATATTATTTTTTTGTGACACTTTTCTAAGATCCTGCATTAGATTTTTTATTTATTTCAGAAATATATAGTATATGTCACTGGTATATAAAAGATATAAAAATGCTAGTTAAAGTCCTCCCCCTAGCTGGTGAGTAGCAAATTGAAGTGGGCAGAAATTGATTTCAAATCTTATCGACACCCTCACGAGAGAATGGGATGTTCGACTCCTTCAAATAGTGATTAGTTGAGTAAAAGTCATTATCAATACAACGTATTATTGAAAATAAGGTAGTGAGTTTTATCTTTTAAAAAAATTATATCTATGTCGAATATTATGATTAAATTCAAGTAGGCAAATTACTTTTCAATATTATTTTATTGGTTAAAACCTTAAATAATTTTATATATTTAAAATATTATCTCTTTCAAAAAATTTTGAGTTCAGTCTTATTACAAACATCAATTTGGCATACAAATCAGATTTATCTGTGCTGTGATATTATATACATTCTTGAATCGACCAACGTTGGTCTATATAGTTCCCGTTCAAGTGCATGTGACGCAGGACTTTATTTTATCTAATCACTTTATCAGAAAATATGCGTACATTATTTTATTCCATTCGATCAATCCTCGATAAATACACGATTTTACACACATACAGATGAACATATATATATATACACATATCTACCTACATATATACGTGTATATATAAATGTATATATCGACAGCACTGCCTACCAATTAAAAATAGCTCCCTCATTTATTTACATAACTAGACTAGCTATATACGCATCAAACATCGTTATCTGAATTATGAACATAATAATGAATCGATAAAACCAAATAAAAAACAAAGAAAATACCAAACATATATATATATATATATAACCAATAACAATATTTAGGGCGGCAAATATTCAACCCTCGGATCGGATATGCTCTTGTCTTGCATTTGCATCAATCAATGGATATATTTGCTCAACTCAAACTTGTCGTGCTCAACCTCGATGAACTTCTCGGCTGCGGCATCGATATTTGTCTCATATATATTGACATTATCACCTTCACGAGTTGTATGTAAACGTCGTCCCTTCTTACACTTGCCGGCACCAGGCTTAACTACTTCACCATGAGGTGCATGAGAATTTGCGCGGACGCTTCGGCTTTTGAAGTTGGTAGCATTTGCGATCGTTCGTGGCATGTGCTCGAGTTCATAAAGCTCGTAAGCATCCAATGGAATGTTTCGTCTTGCATGGAGCATCAAAGCCCTTTCGTATTCCATCTTTCCCCTTAGTCTACTGATGGGCTCTTAATTTTCGCGATAACGATTGATAGATGCAAGTTTTGATGAGTTATAATCGATATGGATATTGTTGACGCATGCAAGAGTTATTTATAGAGTTGGATCCTTTTACTTGATTGGTAAGATAGAATCTGATTCTCTCGTTTTGAATTGTGTTGTAAATTTCAAATACAAACATCTTGTTAGGTATTTATTTATTCCTTTTGAGTTCTTGGATACCAATCTTTTGAATTTTCACCCTTTTTTCTAAAGCTACTTTAGAAATGTCTAAGCAACTTAAAAGTCCAAGTTTCTTGTAATAGTTATAAATCCTATGCCTCTTTAAAAAATGGGAAAGTAATATTAATTATTCCCGAATTTTCCTTGTTTTGGTATGAATGTACAAATTTTTCATTCATTCCAAGTTAATAGGAGTAATCACGTCAGATGATTTCTTTTTAGTTTCGATAAAAGTTTTTTTAAAAATTGTTTAAATTGAAGGTTTTACACGTGAGGCTCTGATCTCTGATCAACGAGAATATATTAAAGGACTTCGAAAGCATATTCGGAATTTGTCTTTTACACGTTCAAAATGCTACCGATAATCTAGAGTAATATCACATTTATTTAGTTCAAATATTCAACTCCTTTGTGCTTTTATCCTAAGAATTTTCTTAATATGTATGGACATACATATAAGCCTAACCAGAGTGTTTTAAAGTTGGAAATCTTTTTTGGTGAAAAATTAATGTATTAATTTGATTTTTTGAGATTAGAAAAACAATATAATGACTCCATAGACACATAGAGCGACCAAAATCTTATACGATGCTACAAACGAACAATTAATATTCGGATATCATCACGCTAAGCCAATTGTAAGGTGTAACACATCCATTGAATGTAAATAATTGCATTAGTCCGAATATTGGAACATCGACCGATTTATAGGATTTCTATTCCATGGTTGGGCATGTGCTACATAACTTTTTCTAATGTGATTTATAAGACTAATTTGATTTTATTGTGGAATAATTAATAAAATTAGATGGTTAGTATTAGTTGTTAGTTGTTGGATGTCTTAATATTAAATGAAGTGATTTAGACATTTTTATTATTTTAATCATTTCATTTGCCTATAAATAGGCTTGTAATCTTCATTTGAAAAACACACAAAAATATACAAATTCTCTCTCAATTCTATTCTATATAAATTAAGGAAATTATAGAGAAATAATAATTTCCTATTAATATATAATTAA
>KQ993133.1:38398-61251 GCA_001598015.1 Dorcoceras hygrometricum | reverse complement strand
GAGTTGTTTTAAAATATAGGATTCAGTTCTGGTATTTTCCGCATGATTTTTAAATCATACCAGATCTGTCTCCGGTGCTCAAAGCTTTGTATTTTAATGTTCAAGAACAAACGAGCTATTGCAGCTCCAGTAGTATCGGCAGCGCAAAATTTTAAATGGTTTGAATGGATTTTAACAAACAGCGCGTCTGCTGATCTCTTTTGATCCTATTTCCAGGGACCAACAACCAGGATGAACACTATGTCTGCTACAGTGCGCTTCCCGGAGGATCTCCTCCTTCAAATCAATGAGGTTAGGCACAACCAGCCTGGAATAAAACCTCAAGCAACCATCGGACGAGATAGAATAATCCTCAAGTTCACCAACCCTGACCTTCAACTTCAACTCGTGGATGGAAGGATCAGTCCTTTGAGCTGCTCGAATACTAGAAACAATCTGTGGCTCCATTTGGAAAGAAGAAACCACAACACAATCCTCAGTCGGGTATAATCTCCAACCCGTGGTGTTAATATGCTCCTGATCCTTAGAGATATACAACGACGCAAGCATCTCACTAGCCTTCCTGCTCAAAGAATCGGCCGCTACGTTCGAATTCCCAGGCTGGTACTTGATTTCGCAATCAAAGTCCTTTAGCAGCTCCATCCAACGACGTTGTCTCATGTTCAAGTCAGGCTGCGAAAATAGATACTTCAAACTCTTGTGGTCCGAGTACACCACAAATTGCTCGCCATACAGGTAGTGACGCCAGATCTTCAACGCAAAACCAACGGCCGCTAGCTCCAAATAATGGACTGCATAACGAGTCTCGTGCGGTTTCAACTGCCGCGAGGCATACACAATGACTCGACCATTCTGCATCAAAACACAACCCAATCCATTGAGCGAAGCGTCAGAACAAACAACGAAACCACCTGAACCGGACGGCAGAGCTAACACAGGTGCAGTAGTCAGCTTTTCCTTGAGCAGTTGAAAGGCATTCTCGCACTGCTCAGTCTACACAAACCTCTTGTCCTTCTGCGTCAGTTGAGTCATCGGCTTTGCTATGCTAGAAAATACTTCGATAAAACGACGGTAATAGACAGCCAGACCCAAGAAAATGTGAATCTCGGAAACATTTCTGGGACGCTCCCAGTTCAAAACAGCATCAACCTTACTGGGATCCATCGAAATCCCCTCGGCTGAAATCACAAGTCCCAAGAAAACGACGCGATCCAGCCAAAACTCGCACTTGGAGAATTTGGCATACAACTGCTGATCTCTCAAAGTCTGAAGGACAATCCACAAATGCTCCTTATGCTCCAAAGGAGTCTTCGAATAAACCAAGATGTCGTCAATGAAAACAATCACAAACTGATCAATGAACTCTCTAAAAACCCGGTTCATCAGATCCATAAAGACTATCCTGGGTAGAGGGTACTTGTTCTTGACTGTCGCTTTGTTCAACTGGCGGAAATCAATGCACATCCGCATTGAGCCATCCTTCTTCTTCACAAACAAGATGGGCGCTCCCCACGGTGACATACTAGGTCGGATGAAACCTTTCTCCAGCAAATCGTCCAATTGCACCTTGAGCTCTCTCAACTCCGCAGGCACCAGACGATATGGGGCACGAGAAATCGGAGCTGCGCCAGGAACCAGCTCTATGTTGAAGTCAATCTCCCGCCTCGGAGGAAAACCAGGAATCTCCTCCGGAAACACGTCGGGAAAATGCCGCACCACAGGAACGTCACTAAGCTGAACACGAGAAGAAGAAGACGCATCCAAAGAGTAGATCAAGAAGCCAGCATTCCTTAAGTACAACAAGCTGAACATCTCCATATCTGAGACTAACTGGATCTTTGATCGAGAATCCTGGCCGTAGAAGTCCCACTTCTCGCCAGACATAGGCCTAAAGCGCACAATCCCATGGAAACAGTCCAGAGAGGCCCTATAGTTGGACAGCACATCCATCCCAACTATGCACTCGAAATTCCACAACATCAAACGGATCAAACTCGCCACCAACACAAGCTCTCCAAAACGCAGCACGCCATCTAACAAAACCTCCTGGGAGAACAAGCTCACACCGCCAGGGGTAGAAACAGAAATTGCATCGCGCAAAGGAATGGTACACAGACCATTCTCAACAACAAACGAATCAAAAATGAATGAATGCGATGCACCGGTGTCAAACAACCACACGCGCAGGAAAATCGAAAACAAACAAGTACCTGCGATCACCCTACTCGGCGCCTCCTCAGCCTGCTCCCAAGTGATGGCATTAACCTGAGCATGCTGGGGTCCAAAGAAGAAAGGCTGAGACGACTGTCCAAACCGCGACGGACCAGGCTGCTGAAACGGCCTAAACTGAGTCTCACCCAACCGGGGCTGCTGAAACTGAGGGGAATGACCCCTAGACTGACCTCCACGACCCTGAGGCTGGGCCGCGGTCTGCTGTAATCCAGCTGATGGACACACTCTAGCAAAATGCCCGTATTGATCACAAATATTGCAGGAACCCTGCACACCAACACACTGCGTAGACGGATGCTTGCCACCGCAGTGACCACAGAACTCTGCCCGAGAACCACTGCTACTCGAGCTGCCTGAACCAGAAGAGCCAGAACCCGACTTCTTCTTGAACTGCTGACCGTGGGGTCGGAACCTCTGACGGCCAGACTGCTGTGCCACCTGGGGCTGCTGCTGCTGCTGGGGCTGATGGGCTGACTAGGAGGACTGAGAATACTGCGCTCCCTGACCAGTGGGACGACCACCCTGAGCCACCTGCTGCCTACGAGCACGACGGCTACGCAAACCCTCCTCAATGTCAATGGCACGATCCACTGCCTCATCATACGTCTTGGGTTTGCTGGTCAGCACAATCTGATCAACTCTTCATTCAAGCCCTCAAGAAATCTAGTCCGCTTGGCCCTCTCCCGGCCAGAAACATGGGGAACGTATGCCAACAAATAAGAGAACGTACGCGCATACTCCCTCACCGTCATGGACCCCTGCTCCAGATGATCGAACTCTCGCTCCCGGGCGTTTACATAAGACTCGGGTACATACTCCTACCGAAAGGTCTCACAAAAACTGCCCCAAGAGATCCCAACACCGGTCTCCAACAAGGTACTCGAAGCGCCTCGCCACCAGCGCTCTGCCACCTTCCTAAGCAAGAGGGTCACCAAACTCAGCCGAAGATCATCATCATACTGCACCCGATCGAAAAGACCAATAATGTTCCGGAGCCACGAGTATGCATCCTCACTGGACTCGTCACCATTAAAGACCGGAGGGTTCATCCGCTGAAACCTCGCTATAACAACATCCATCCGCTCCACAGGGGGAGGCAAGTCACCAACTTCCTTCTCCTCATCATGCCCAACACGTCAAACCCCAGTACGGAGAGCAACTGATACAGCTAAAGGAAATGCATAAGATAAAATGCAGATGCTATGCATGAGACACCGGATAACAGCTGAAGGCTACAACCAACAAGGGAGCCAAGGAACTCAAACATAGCTCCAAAAGATCTGCAACGAATCAGTGGCCACGGGGTGTGTTCAAAGTGTGGTAATGAGCCACTCGCCTTGACACAACACCCAAATACCAGATGCATCAAACAACTCAACCTGCCGTTGCCTCGCCCATGAACTGTGGTAGTTAACCACTCGGTGCTTGGTGGCTAACAGATCCCAGGAGGGAGATGAGAGTGCGGTATCGCCGCTGGCCATCACATCCTGGTAAGAAACAACAGAAATACAACGGAACACAAAGCAATGGCTGCAACAGAAATATGAATGCAATATGGTAAATGCGTGTATGCATAAACATAGCAGCTAAAATCAACAGCAATCACATTTGCACACAGCAACATCCACGGCAATGCACAAGCATCAAACATTAAATCTCACGCCAATTCCCAGCTACCTCAAGCTCAGATCCGTACCTCAATACTGCTCAACAATTACCACAAAGGGATCCCGAGATATCTGGTTAAAAACCTGCTAAAAAACGAAAGCATAATTCTCAGGGATGCTAACAGAAGCTCACGGCTGGGAGCCACGCTCAACCAACGCAATTACTACCAAAACAACTTACTGGAAGCTTAAACCAAGGCTAGGAACAAGATCTCATCACAAAGGAACGAAGTTCTACCTGCACTACAAAACGCACGATCGGCAGCAACTTCACGTTCCTCAACTAGCCAACCACAGCCTCCAAAAGTGGTATGGAATTGAAGAGCTTCTCGAGAGGAGTCCAACGCTACCTCAAACGTATCAAACAATATCGGGAAACAACGGGAAATTGCCGGAGAAAGTCACGGTGAACAGTACTAGGGTTCGAAGAACAGAGGTCGACAATCGAGAGAATATTTCGCTAAGTATGGGAATCTAATAAACCAATCGAAGACCAAGTCTTCCAATATATATACACTTCTCAACTGCTGATAACAGATCCCACCAACAAACCAGTCGACACTCGCTGAAAATACAACCAGCAGATGCAAAACAAACCAGCTGCTGAATCTCTCCAACAACGCTAGCAAAAAGGCATCGTGGCAACTTAACTAAATGACATCGCACAACTTACGTCATCCTATCTGTCAATAGCTGGTCGCCCAAAACCAGCGACTGGATTTCTTAACAATGCAACAGATCCCTGCGACTGGTACCAGATGCAACACTCGAAACGCAGCGTTTCAACTAATCTAAACGGCGTCGCTTAACCACGTCAGCAAATCTGTTGAACTAACACATGCAACGACTGATCTCTACTAGGGGCAAACACACCAGCTGCTGATTTCTTAGCGCTAACCAAAACGACGTCGCCTCCACTAATCCAAACGATGGCGTATTGCACTTTGCTACAGAAGATTGCTGCTAACAGATATCACCCAGTCGATGCCTTACAAAACGTCACCGTTTCGAAATCCCTTTGCGCTCTCTGCTGAAATCCACGTAAGCGTTGCTGCTGGCAGATCCTACCCAATGCATGCCAACAAAAATACTATCTGCTGGCAGACTTTACCAACCACTGGTTACTCAACTCAAAACGACGGCGTTTGATCTCCCGCATTACAAATACAAGCTACGACTGGTTTTCACTACCAACTAGCTGCTAACTCACAAATACCAAAAATTGCGAAAACTTCCAAAATTCTTAAAACCGATTAATCTAACATTAATATTCCATAAAATCCAGGTCTCACATTTCGATTAGCGCACACAGGGAAGGCGGCACACATGTGCATACTCTTGCGCGACGTGCGCACAGGGGTAGCGCCCATCTACGTGACAGGCGCGCAGAGGTAGGCCGACATGTGCGTGCAGCCCGTGCCGATGCCTGCGTGCACATTGTGCGCCTTTCCACACGCACCATCCACGTGGGATGTGCGGGACATTCCTGCAACATCCGCACGGCATCTGCACGCAATGCCCGTGCTGGATCAGGAACGTTCCCACAACGTCCGCACAAGATTATCTGGACGTTCCCGCAACGTCCACGCGGTGGCTGCCAAGACATGCGCACGGCGGGCGGCGGCGGTGCACGTAGCGGTGGGAGGCGGCGCGCGGCTGGAAAATTTTTTTTGTTATTTTTTTAAAGAATGAGATTTTTTATGCAATTCAGGCAGAATGGTGTATTAACAGATCCTAGCCAAAGCTCTGATACCACTGTTGGCGCAGAGGTGGATCCGAATCCTGCTCCCGTGGCACAGCGGAAGATTTTAAAATTTTGAAGCCCGGGAATGGTCATTACACTAAATAATGAATCTAAACATATACAGGATGTTTAGAAGGTTACCTTGCCGGCGTCTAGGCGCCTGGATCCGACCAGTTCCACGAGATAATTATCACTTCAACGACTGAACAATTACGACCTTCTAATCTGGTCCATGACCGGAATCTCAATTCCTTCGTTGGTTTGCACTAAAAAACCAACGAAAGTTTCACGAACGGAATCTCCTTGCCAAGACGGTCGGAACATATTCCGGCGGCGACGGCGACGGCGACGGCTGGCGGCGATGGCGACAACGGAGGGAAGGGAGGAGGAGAAGAAAAATATAACTGAAGGGGAGAGAGTTCTCAACCAAGAGTATTGTTTGTCAATACAACTTTTGTTGCGAGTAAAATGAATACCCCAGGGCCCTATTTATAGATTTTCCACGGGCTACCAGGTTAATGGGCCTGGGTCGTGCCTAGGCCTAGTGAACATTGATTTAAAGTCCATCATTGTGGCTTCATCATAATTCCGATAGATCAGATCGTATCGATCTGCACAGCTTACAAAACTGAACATTATGATGTGAAAGTTTTTTTTTTCAGACCACCTAATCCAAAATAGCAGTTAAGACCCTATCAGCTTTAAGGATAGTCATACTAGTCCAAGCTAATTTAAGGAAATCACATTCCACCCCTGGTTAATTTTAAGAAGTCACACTTCCATCCTTCCTCCTACTATACTCAACAAATTGAGCTTAATTTCCGTATGGGAATTGAGAAACCAGTACTTGTGTGAACCTCAATAGTTCAGGGATACACCTAGTCATAGGCTCACAACTTTTGTGACTCCGAAAACATATTTTCGAACTTACCCATCGGATCATGGTAAAGCGTCTAGAAACATCGCCCCATGAACCCCTATTTATCACTGATAGTGCATGCAAAAATCAGTCGGTCATGGTTAGCATACAGTACGATCCTTTTAGCTCAAATATCCCAATCGTATCAACGACCATTGGTAAATCGAGAGTCGCTAGAGATCCGATAGCCATGCATACATCTTGGAGATCAAATAGTGACATCGCATGTGTTATTAGGTAAACCCATTTACCTAAAACATATCTAATATTCTGGCCAGAGATTTTTCAAACTATTATCTCCTCAGATAGTATATCCACGCACAAGGACGAGTGGTGAATCCTCGACAATAAAGCATCGACTTCGAAATGCATCGAGACCTCACGCAATCCCGTCACCTGATGACCCCAACTGATTCGGTAAATGGGTCAAAGTGAGGCACCTATCAGGTAGAGTCTCAATGACGTTTTGAGTAATGAGGACTAATCTGTACAACCAAGACCTCGGAATTAATCCACTCGAAAAATGATAACCAATTGGAAAGTCCGAGCGAGGGTAGTTCAATAGATCACCAGGTCACTATCAATCTGCATGCTCAGAACATCACTATGTTCCCTACCAATGAAACGTGGCGGCCCTTATCCTCTTTTGGATGGCCCAATCGACCAGGAACTAGTTTACTAATACATAATGACTATTAGATGTGTTTCATGATAGCCATAAAAACTCCACTATCACATCTAACATACACTATTGTGCATTCAAGGTCTCGAGAGTCGCTAGAGATCCGATAGCCATGCATACATCTTGGAGATCAAATAGTGACATCGCATGTGTTAATAGGTAAACCCATTTACCTAAAACATATCTAATATTCTGGCCAGATATTTTTCAAACTATTATCTCCTCAGCTAGTATATCCACACACAAGGACGAGTGGTGAATCCTCGACAACAAAGCATCGACTCCGAAATGAATCGAGACCTCACGCAATCCCGTCACCTGATGACCCCAACTGAGTCGGTAAACAGGTCAAAGTGAGGCACCTATCATGTATAGTCTCAATGACGTTTTGAGTAATGAGGATTAATCTGTACAACCAAGACCTCGGAATTAATCCACTCGAAAAATGATAACCAATTGGAAAGTCCGAGCGAGGGTAGTTCAATAGATCACCAGGTCACTATCCATCTGCATGCTCAGAACATCACTATGTTCCCTACCAATGAAACGTGGGCGGCCCTTATCCTCTTTTGGATGGCCCAATCGACCAGGAACTAGTTTATAATACATAGTGACTATTAGATGTGTTTCATGATAGCCATAAAATCCACTATCACATCTAACATACACTATTGTGCATTCAAGGTCTTTATCCAACAATTGTAATCATAATAATGAAGATAAAGAGTTCCATATAAATGCGAATTTCATAAATAAGGATCATTTACATAGAGTCAAAAAGAACCCACACGCCACAAGTTGTCTAGTTTGGCACCTACACTAACAGTATTGCCAAGATCTGTGCAAGGTATGAATTCGGACTTGTAGTTATAGCTTTAAGTTAAGCATGTGAACATAGGGGCTGTGGGCTGTGAGGTCGTAGCTTGGTCGTAGGTATGCCGTAACCTGTTATGCTCGTGCTGTGTTGCCAAGCTATTTTTCTTGTGTTGTGTGTACTGCCTGAGCTGTTTAGATAGTTTACGCGTGAGCTGGGTAGCCTCGCTGTTGGTGCTGTGTTTATGCTATTGTGCATGTGGCTATAAGTTGTGTTGCTAGCTGTATATCGCATGAGTTAGCCTGAGATGTTCTGCTTTTATACATGCATGGGAATTGGGCTGTTTGGGTACATGCTGTATTGGTTACCTATGCTGTTCTGTAGTATGCTGCATGTTGTTTATGTTTCTGTTAGCATGGCATCCACGCATGGCATATTGGGCTACACAGTACTAACAGATCTAACATCAGCCTGTACCTATGAAACCGTACCGGTTTACACTAAAACCACGAACCGATCGGTCTACACAGTACTAACAGATTTCGTCCCTTCAAATCTGGTTTCTCCAAAAGCGACGTCGCTTCATTACCCGTTTTGAATATCAAACATAACGTACCCAGGGTAGCTTGGGACGACAATGTATATGATCCAACCATCCAGATCTGACCGTTCTATGGTTAGTCCAAACAGAATCCACGCACAAACCAGCGTACGTTCACTAAGCATACCAGCTCAGAGTTGGCCCGTCCCAGATCAGATCACGCCTGATCCGGTCTATGCTAAACCCGATTAATAAATTAATTACTCCACTAATCTTTCTGGTATCACAAGAATGATTCTATACCGAGTGGTTTAACCTCAACAGTTACTTGCTTAAAATCCATAATTACACCATTCCTAGTTAACCAATCCATTCCTAAAATCAAGTCGAACTCAAGCATGGGTAATATTATTAAATTTTCACATATAAAATACCCCTGCAGCTTAAGCTCTACGTTGTGAAAAACACTATTGGTTTGTAAACTTTCCCCCGATGGGATGTTAACACAATAACTTACCTCTAATTCTTCTGGTTAAATTAATAATTTCTTAGCAAAAACTGTAGATATAAAGGAATGTGTTGCACCAGAATCAAACAAAGCTAAATTAAGCATACTAGCGACAACAATTTACCTGTGACCACCGTAGAGTCTGGTTGAGCTTTAGCTGTTGTCATTACATAAGATCTACTGGTGATAAGTTGTTTGGACTGTGGGCAATTCCTTTAAATGTGACCTGGATTACCACATTTGTAGCACACACCTTTACCAGATAGACACTGCCTAGCGTGATTCTTCTTATAGGTTGGACAAGCTGGCCTATTCTCAACCTTGGGAACTGCATTGATCGGTTGGACTTCAATCTCTCAAAGATGGACTGACATTTTGGTGTCTAGACATACCTAACATTCTTCTTGGTCAATGACGTTAAATGGACAATTATTTTAGAAAATCCCTCAATAAAATGACAGTAATTGTGAGGACCGTAATTAATCGATTTAATTAATGTTATGTTACGAGCAGATTTGAGTAAACGGATAGATTTAATCTTGTAAGATGTTCGAGGAAAATCAGATCGAAATGAGGATTTTCGGATTTGACTTAGAATTGAATTGGGTGTGTATAGTTGAGTAAAGGAGAGAGTAAACGTTGGACAGATTTGTGTATCGGGAGTAGCTAGAGTTCAGATTTGGAGAATACCCAGCGCGAGTGAATTAGAGACGCTGTGAAGATCGGCTTGGTTCGTGGTTTGAGTAGACCAGTTTGTGGGTTTTCAGATTTGAGTAAGATCTGGGTGTCCATCTGACCCTTGTGGGAATGAGTGAATTGTCTTGAGCGGGAGACGAAACGATGTCGTTTTGGATTACCCGGGTAGACGCGGGTTGAGTATAAGCGATACGATGTCGTTTGGCGTATACCAAATTTGGCGTTGGTTTAGTGTGATAGATTTGACGTCGTTTAGCGAGCATCAGATTTGATGAGAGCTAGGCTTCTGCAAGACGTCGTTTGGTGGTATTCAGATTTGGTTAGCGTAGAGGAGTCAAAGCTGGTTAAGTGCTCAAATCTGATTTGGTCGATGGCACTGTAGCATTGACTGGAGAATATATATAAGTGTTGACCAACACTTAGACGATTTGAGATCCCATATTTCCTATCTTCTTCCTCAGAGATATCGAATTGTATCTGATTCCAAACCCTTACTGTTCACTCGAACTCTTTTTCCTCCAATTAACGTCTATTTACGCCGCCGTTTGGAGCAAGGTTGGTGGCGATGAGCTCGTATTTTCTAGATCTTTCGATTGAGACCGTTTTGGAGCCTTGTGTAGGCGTGTTGAGGGAGTGCGAAGTAGTTGCAGTGTTCGTTCTCTTTTGCGATTTCCGGCCAGTAGTTCTTCTGTCCTTAGCAGCTTTGAGTAAGTGATTTCTTACTAATCTAAGCTTCGATTTAGAGATGTTTGGTCCTACTTCGTGTAGGTGTGACTGTTCTGGACTTCTCAGACATAGGCAGTAGGCTGAACGAGCTTAGATACGAGTGGATTTGTTAGATGTCTTGGCAGATTTGAGCTTTCAGGCAGCTTTTGTTGAGTTTCTTGGTGAGCTAGTAGTGCAGCAGATCTGAGCAGGTTTTTGGAGCTGTGTTCTCATGCGTGAGCAACTGGTGGTGAGCTCCGATGTGATCTGTTGAGGTATTAGCTGCTCATAGGAAGGTACGATGAGCTCATACTAGCAACTTTGATATAAACATGTCAATATTTCCTGCGTGATGTGGGCTGCTGTGTGGTGTGCTAGCTGATTTTGCTTAGATGCGTGATCTGTCGTGTATATGTGCTAGCTGAAGTAGTCTAGCTGTGCAGTTAATTGCTGGTTCTCTGTTTGATGTGCCTATGTGTTATTTGTATGCATTTATTATGAGCTGGAATTGCCTTGCATACACGCATATCATATTGAGCCTGGTTTCTTTGAGAACTGATCGTTGTACAGTGCCAGTATGCTGAATCTATGATTTTGAAAATAAAATGATTGAGGTTTCGATCTGATTTCGTACCCTCGACTCCCTGCCGTGAGGTTTTTCGGTTGCCCTGAGGTTCACTTGGGTAGCTCCCACCCCTCAGCGAGCATGAATGACACCGGTAGTTGAGAGATTAGATTGCAAGCTGTTGGTGCTGCATGTGAAGGGCATGGGTAGCACCCATGATTCCACATGCTGTGTGGCCACTACTTTATTGATTCACTGCTGAGTTTTGGGCGTGGATTGTTGTTGTTGACCGATGAGTCTTGATTGTATCCGGATAATGAATTGCACGCTTGAGATATTACATGCTTTATATTTTAGCTGGTATTATAGATGCTCTCGTACTGAGGTTTGACCTCGTTTCTTTTCCCGTTTTTGGGGCTGCTTTGGTGTGTGTTGGCCTTTGCAGTATCTTCAGGTAATTTAGCTGGACCGAGTGGAGCGTCAACTGGTAGATCCCCGTTTTGAGTCACAGTTATTTATATTATGTATTGAACCAGGGGATGTCCTGCGTGATTATGAATTTGGGGATCTGTATTTGTAATTTACCTGCATTTACTATTGATGTTGTGGTTTTGAGTTAAAATCCATATTTTGACTATGACTGTATTTGAAGAGATGACTTTAGTTCAGGCCAAAAACAAAAAGTTTTAACCCATATTTTATGCTTCCGTGTAATTACGATTAATTGAGTCATTAATCTGTGTTTAAGTGAACCGAGCCTGATATTTTGGTATCAGAGCTTAAACTGGGATAAGCTTGATTTTTTTCCATTACACTTGAGTCTAGACACAGAGTTTGAGCTTCTTGATTGTGATTGACTCTGTGATTTCTATGAATTTGATTATCTACCTCTGTGATATATCTGCTTTTGGTTCTTATCTCTGAGTACCTTGTAGATGTCGACGAGGAGAGGTAGAAGTAGAATCGTTAGGAAGGTAGATTAGGAGTCTAGAGCCCCTGGCAGCGATGAGGATGTTGAGCAGCAGAGTGTACCTTTGCGTCATCGAGCTAGACAGGATGAGGTTAAGGTGGATGACGTGACAATACAGATTGGCGAGATGGAGCTAGTTTGGCTAGATTTCAGCGGACGAATCTCCTATTTTTACTGGAGCCGAGGGTGGTCTGATGGTTGAAGATTGGTTAGAGCATATGGAAGAGTTCTTTGACACGGTGGAGTACTCTCAGAAGAGGATACTGAAGTTGGCTGTCTTGCAGTTGATGGATCATGCTCAACGCTGGTGGAAAGGTACTTCCTGAGTCATGAGAGAGAGGGGTGCTTTGATTTATTGGGAGAGCTTCTGTGCAGCTTTTCGACAGGAGTTTTCTTCGCTTTTGTCGTATGTTCCCCACGTTGCTAAGCAGGAGGGGACGAAGAGGAACAAGTTTCTGAGAGGTTTGAGGCCTGAGTTGTTCCGTATGGTGTTAGCTGGTTCTCCTGCGACTTATGCTGAGGCAGTGGATAGAGAGGTCGACGTTGAGGAGAGTCTTTTGGAAGTGCAGAAGCAGGTTCAGCCGACAGCTGGACGCAGCTTCCAACCCATGCCAGAAGGGATGCAATCGTTTCAACCTCCTCAGACGTCGTGTGAGGACTGTAAATTTATCGATTTAATTAGTGGCTTGTTACGAACAAATTTGAGGAAATAGCCCGATTTAATCTCGTAAGATGTTTGAGCAATTTGATTGGTATGAGGATTTAATCGGAGAAAATATGCCTTATGAATTATCGGGTGTTCAGCCTAGGAATATTGGTCAAAGCTGTTTGTGAGATCAGCTTTGGACTCGGGCAGGTTTGAGTAAATGAGCTTCGGATTTGACTTAGAACTGTATCTGGTGAGTATCGTTGAGTGAGGGAGAGCGTTAGCGCTCGACAGATTTGGTATATTGTTTATGGCTGGAGTCAAGATTTGGAGAATACCCTGCACAAGTGTATTAGAGGTGCTGGGAGAATCGGTTTTGTTCGCGATTTGAGTAGACCGGTTCGTTATTTTCAGATTTGAGCAAGATCTGGGTGTCCAGATCTGTCCCTCGTGTGTTTGAGCGAGTTGCCTTGAGAGGAAGCGAAACGATGTGGTTTTGGATTACTCGAGTAGACGCGGGTTGAATATAAGCAATACGGTGTTGTTTAGAGTATACCAGATTTGGCGTTGGTTGAGTATGACTGATGCGACGCCGTTTAGCAAGCATCAGATTTGATAAGAGATGGACCCTGGTGCGACGTCGTTTGATGAAAGCCAGATCTGGATGGTTGCGAGCGGGTCTATATGTACGTGTGATCTGTTTGTTTTGAGCGGGACTCCTATGCGTCGTTGTTTGATGTCGCGCTCTAGTATAGCGTAGAGAAGTCATATATGAGTTAGCGCCAATATCTGATGTAGCGCTAAGATCTGAGTGCTGATATCAGCTTTGAAATTTACTTTCACTGTAGCGTTGACTGGAAAATTTATATACCAGTGTCGATCAACACTTAGCGAATTGGAGACCCGATATTTCTTATCTTCTTCCCGAGAGATTCTCAAACCCTTACTGTCATCCGAACCCTTTTTTCGTCGATTTACGTCACCATTTGGAGCAAGATTGGTGGCGTTGAGCTCGTCTCCTTAAGATCTTTCGATTAATACCAGTTCGGAGATTTGAGTCATCGAGTTGAGGCAGCGCGATGTAGTTGCATGGTTCGAATATCTTCGCAATTTCTGGCCAGTAGTTCTTCTGTTCTTAAGCAGCTTTGCGTAAGTGATTTCTTCCTACTCTGAGCTTCGATTAGAGCTGGCTATCTTGTTTGAGGTATCGGTTTGGGTTGAGTTGTTGGTAGCATCCAAATCTGTTTCCAGTATAGTTGTCCCTGAGCTGTTTAGGTATGGTTGAGCAGGTGGTAGATACGTGATTGTTCGAGCAGCTTTGGTTGGGTGTTTGCCGAGAGCTGTTGAAGCTGTGTTCTCATGCGTGAGCTGCTGGACGTGTACCCCTGTGTGATCTTTTGAGATTTGAGGTACGAATTGAGCGTATTTTAACAGCTCTGGTATCAGCATGTGAATATTTCCTGCGTAGTTGAGTTGCTGTGGTAATGTGTGTTAGAGTAGGTGCCCAACAAGCCAAATTGTGGCATGTGGGTTCTTGTTGACTCTATGTAAAAGGATCTTTATTTATGAAATTATCATTCTTTTATGGCATTCTTTATCTTCATTATCATGATTACAGTTGTTGGATAAATACCTTGAATGCACTATAGTGTATGTTAGATGTGATAGTGTATTTGATGGCTATCATAAAACACATCTAATAGTCACTGTGTATTCTAAACCAATTCCTAGTCGATTGGACCGTCTAAAAGAGGATAAGGACCGCCCGACCTTGAGACTAGCATCTGCGATGCGAAGTACCACGTTTCATTTGTAGGGAACGTAATGATGTTCTAAGCATGCAGATGGATGTGATCTGGTGATCTATCGAACTACCCTCGTTCGGAGTTTCTAAGTGATTACCATTTGCCGAGTGGATTAAGTCCGAGGTCTTGGTTTTACAGATTAGTATCTATTACTCGAAACGTCATTGCGACTCTACATTATAGGTGCCTCACATTGACCCGTTAAGACTCAGTTGGGGTCATTAGGTGGCGGGGTTGGGTGAGTTCCCGATGCATGTAGGAGTCGATGCTTCGTTGTCGAGGATTCACCGCTCGCCCTTGTGCATAGATATCCTATGCTATCTGAGGAGATAATAGTGTTACAAATCTCTGGCTAGAGTACTAGATGTGTTTTATGTAAAAAGGTTTACCTAGTAACACATGCGATGTCACTATTTGATCTCCAAGATGTATGCATGGTTATTGGATCTCTAGCGACTCTCGATTTACCAATGATCGTTGATCTGATCGGGATATTTGAGTTGAAAGGATCGTACTGTATGCTAACCTTGACCGACTGGATCTTGCAGGCACTATCAGTGATACCTAGGAGATCAAGGAGCGATGTTGCTAGACGCTTTACCATGATTCGATGGGTAAGTCCGGAAATGTGTTTTCTGCGTCACAAATATTGTGAGACCACGTCTAGTTGTATCCCTGAATCATTGAGGGTCACACAAGTACTGATTTCCTAGTTCTCGTATGGATATGATACTCAAAGTGTTGAGTATAGTAGGAGGAAGGTTGGGAGTATGACTTCCTAAAAGTAGCTAATGGAGTAGGACTTCCATATTTAGCTAATGAGAGTAAACCTGTCATATATAGATTTAGTGGTCTGAAAATTTGATTTTGCATCATATGATCAGTTTTGTAAACTAAGCACATCTATGATATTTGATCATCGATCGGGATTATGATGAGACCACAATCGAGGGAGTAGAAACGAATGTTCACTGTTCGAGTTGAACCGAATGTTCACCGTTTGAGTTGAACCGAATGTTCACTTTTTGTTCAAATCAAACTCTATCCCTCAATCTATAAATATGGAAATGAGGAGACACTTTCAATAAAAAGAAAGAAAAACACCAAAAGCTATTCAGCAAACTCCTCCCCTCTCCCTTCTTCCCTCGCCCTCGCCGTCGCCGCCGCTCGCCGCTGCCCGCTGCCGACATTGGAATTTGTTCCAACCATCTCGGCGAGGAGATCCATCCATGAAATTTTTGTCGGTTTTCTATTGCAAACGGTGAAGGAGTTGAGATTCTGTTCGAGGACTGAATTATGCGTCGATCCAGCCGTTCAACCGTTGAAGTGCCAATTCCCTCGTCGAATTGGTCGAAGTCAGGCGCCTAGACGCCATCAAGGTACCTTCTGAACATTTTATGAATGTTTTTACTATTGTGTAGGTGTATTAACCGTTCCACAGCTCAAATTTTTAAATTCTTCGGCTACACCCCGGGAGCGGGATCCGGACAGCCGCTGCGCCAACAGTGATATCAGAGCTTTGGCTCGGATCTATCAATACACCATTTTGCCTGAATAGCATCAAAAATATCGTTTTTCAAAAAAAAAAAATTTTCCGGCAGCAAGCCTGCGGCCCGCGGCCCAAGGCCGCTGCCTGCAACCTTGCGCACATCACGCCGCACGATGCACACCTATCGCGTATCTCGTGCGCGCAACTGCCGCACGCGAATCGCGCAGGTGGGCACGCGTTGTGCGTGCACGCCTCTCCGGGCGTTGCGCGCGTTGGCCGATTTTTTTAAAAATTTTGAGATATTGGACCTAAAATTGTTTTAATCCCAAAATTGATGCAATTAAAATGACAAAATGAGATTTTATTAATAAAATATGATTGTATATTTAAAATATGATTTTTTTGGATAAAATAAAATTTGATTTGATTATTTTATTTATATCAAATTAATTGGATTAATTGAATAGATAATGTTTGGGATGATCGTGAGTCATGCCCAATGTGTTAGGTGTATGCTAGGTTTTACATTTCTTGGTTGTAATATTGTTCAAATTTTATCAAAATGGGCCCGATTTATGGCCCGTTCCCACCCCTTTAAAATGTATCCCTATTTGTCGTGGTTATTTAAATGTATATATTAGACTTAGTGGGAGGAAATTTTGAAGATGGTGGAGATGATGATCAAAGATATTGAAAATCGAAGACTTCAAAAACTGGAAGCTTATGTAATAGGATTGCATTTGGATACTGCATATCACCTAGGATTGGACCTAGATCCGTGCTTGGAAACCACGGATCACATAGCTCTCGCTTATCGATCATCCCAATTATATATGTGATATAAACTGTTTTTATTATGTCTTCGATAAAAATAAACTTGCGTCTATACTGGATAGCAACAAGTTCACTGGCTTAAACTACCAAGATTGACTTCGAAACCTCAATATTGTCTTCGATTCGGAGAAACTTCTCTACACGCTAGAGAAGAGCCATCCAAAGGAAGCCCCTGCCAATGCCAGTCCCGAGGAGCTGGCGAAGTTGGAAAAATGGTGGGATGATGAGCTTAAGGCACGATGCTAAATGATAGCATCTATGTCTAACGAATTGCAGCGGCGATTGAGAAGACGGAGTATGCTGCTGGCATACACCTCCATCTCAAAGATCTGTATGGGGAGAACAATCGGACTGAGAGGTTCACTACTGTCAAGGAGCTCATGAAGAGTCGCATGCGCGAGGGGACTTCGATCCACGAGCATGGGGTCCGTATGATTGGGCTCATTGAGAAGCTAGTGGGCCTTGATATCCTTCCACATGAGCTCTGTGGATCTGCTTCTCCTCTCCCTACCTGCTGCGTTCGACCCCTTTGTGGTCAACTTCAACATGAACAAGTTGGAGGCCACCCTTGAAGAGGTGGTAAACATGCTTGTCGTGTTTGAGAGAACACAGGCAAGGAAAAAAAACCAAGCCCCAGAGGGACATGGGGTCAAACCCTAGTACGGAGAGCAACTGAAACAGCTAGAGAAAAGAATAAGATAAAATGCAGATGCTATGCATGAGACACCGGATAACAACTGAAGGCTTCAACCGAAAAGGGAGCCAAGTAACTCAAAAATAGATCCACAAGATCTGCAACGAATCAGTGGCCACGGGGTGTGTTCAAAGTGTGGTAATGAGCAACTTGCCTTGACACTACACCCGAATACCAGATGCATCAAACAACTCGACCTGCTGTTGCCTCGTCGATGAACTGTGGTATTTAACCACTCGACGCATAGTGGCTAACAGATCCCAGCAGGGAGATGATAGTGCGGTATTGCCGCTCGCCCTTGCATCCTGGTAAGAAACAACAGCAATACATCAGAATACAAAGCAATGACTGCAAGAGAAATCTAAATGCAATATGGGAAATGCATGTATGCATAAACACAACAGCTATAATCAATAGCAATCACATATGCACACAGCAACATCCACGGCAATGCACAAGCAGCCATCTAACATTAAATCTCACGCCAATTCCCAGCTACCTCAAGCTCAGATCCGTACCTCACTTTCTGTGCAAAGATTACCACAATTCAAGGCCCGTGAAATCTGATCCTGACCTGCTCCCTGACCTTTAACTTCAACTCGTGGATGGAAGGATCAGTCCTTTGAGCTGCTCGAATACTAGAAACAATCTGTGGCTCCACTTGAAAAGAAGAAACCACAACACAATCATCAGCAGGATAAAATCTCCAACCCGTAGTATTAAGATGCTCCTGATCCTTATAGATATACAACGAAGCAAGCATCTCACTAGCCTTCCTGCTCAAAGCATCGGCCACTACGTTCGACTTCCCAGGCTGATAATTAATCTCAAAATCAAAGTCCTTTAGCAGCTCCATCCAACGACATTGTCTCATGTTCAAGTCAGGCTGCGAAAACAGATACTGCACACTCTTGTGGTCTGAGTACACCACAAATTGCTCGCCATACAGGTATTGACGCCAGATCTTCAGCGCAAAAACCACCGCTGCAAGCTCCAAATCATGGACTGGATAACGAGTCTCATGCGGGTTCAATTGCCGCAAGGCATACGCAATGACTCGACCATTCTGCATCAAAACACAACCCAATCCATTGAGCGAAGCGTCAGAACAAACAACGAAACCACCTGATCCGGACGGCAGAGCCAACACAGGTGCAGTAGTCAGTTTCTACTTGAGCAATTGAAACGCATTCTCACATTGCTCAGTCCATACAAACCGTTTGTCCTTCTGCGTCAGTTGAGTCATCGGATTTGCTATGCTATAGAATCCTTCAATGAAACGACGGTAATAGCCAGCCAGACCCAAGAAACTGCGAATCTCGAAAACAATTCTGGGTCGCTCCCAGTTCAACACAGCGTCAACCTTGCTGGGATCCAATGAAATTCCCTCGGCTGAAATAACATGACCCAAGAAAACGACACGACCCAGCCAAAACTCGCACTTGGAGAATTTAGCATACATTAGCTGGTCTCGAAACGTCTGAAGGACAACTCGCAAATGCTCCTTATGCTCCAAAGGAGTCTTTGAGTATGCCAAGATGTCGTCAATAAACACAATCACGAACTGATC
Organism: Dorcoceras hygrometricum; assembly: GCA_001598015.1. Taxonomy (NCBI): domain Eukaryota; kingdom Viridiplantae; phylum Streptophyta; class Magnoliopsida; order Lamiales; family Gesneriaceae; genus Dorcoceras; species Dorcoceras hygrometricum. Next base: position 42,170 of record KQ993133.1, on the reverse strand, counting down.
TATGAACTCTCTGAAGACCCGGTTCATCAGATCCATGAAAACTGCTGGGGCTTTGGTCAACCCAAACGGTATAACCAGAAACTCGAAATGCCCGTACCTGGTACGAAAAGCAGTCTTCACGACATCCTGATCTCTCACTCTCAGCTGATGATACCCTGAACGAAGGTCGATCTTCAAGTACACCGCAGAACCTTGCAGCTGATCAAACAGATCATCGATTCTCGGCAACGGGTATTTGTTCTTAACTGTCGCTTTGTTCAGCTGGTGAAAGTAAATGTACATCCGCATTGAGCCATCTTTCTTCTTCACAAACAAAATGGGCGCTATCCACGGTGACATACTAGGTCGGATGAAACCCTTCTCCAGCAAATCGTCCAACTGCACCTTGAGTTCTCTCAACTCCGTAGGCGCCAAACGATACGGGGCACGAGAAATCGGAGCTGTGCCAGGCACCAGCTCAATGCTGAAGTCAATCTCCCGCCTCGGAGGAAAACCAGGAATCTCCTCCGGGAACACATCGGGAAAATGTCGCACCATGGGAACGTCGCTAAGCTGCACACGAGAAGAAGAAGACGGATCCAAAGCGTAGATCATAAAACAAGCACTCCCTAAGGAAAACAAACTGAACATCTCCATCGCTGAGACTAACGGGATTTCGATCGAGAATCCTCGCCGTAGAAGTCCCACTTCTCGCCAGACAAAGGCGTAAAACGAACAATCCCATGGAAGCAATCCACGGAGGCCCTATAGTTGGACAACACGTCCATCTCAACGATACAATCGAAATCCCACAACATCAGACGGATCAGATTCGCCAACAACACATGCTCACAAAACCGCAACACGCCATCTAACAACACCTCCTGGGAAAACAGGCTCACACCGCCAGGGGTAAAAACAGAAACAGCATCGCGCAAAGGGATGGTACACAGACCATGCTCAATAACAAATTAATCAGAAATAAACGAATGAGATGCACCGGTGTCAAACAACACACGCGCAGGAAAATAAAAAACGAGACAAGTACCTGCGATCACCGGAATTGGCGTCTCCTCCTCCTGCTCCATAGTGACGACGTTGACCTGAGCATGCTGAGGTCCATAGTAAAAAGGCTGAGACGTCTGTCCGAATCACGACGGACCAGGTTGCTCGAACGCCCTGAACGGAGTCTCACCAATCCTGGGCGGCTGAAACTGAGGGGAACGACCCCTAGACTGGGTGCTTGCAAACACAAAAACCACAAAACTCAGCCCTAGAACCACTGCTACTCGAGCTACCCGAACCAGACGAACCGGAACCAGACTTCTTCTTGAACTGTTGACCGCGGGGTCGAAACCTCTGACGGCCAGACTGCTGAGCCACCTGCTGCTGATGCTGCTGCTGGGGCTGATGGGCTGACTGGGACGCCTGAGAAGACTGTGCCCCCTGACCAGTGGAACGACCACCCTGAGCCACCTGCTGCCTACGAGCACGACGACTCCGCAAACCCTCCTCAATATCAATGGCACTATCAACTGCCTCAGCATACGTCTTGGGTTTGCTGGTCAGCACCATCTGATATAATTCCTCATTCAAGCCCTCTAGAAATCTGGTCCTCTTTGCCCTCTCCCGGCCAGAAACGTGCGGAACATATGCCAATAAAGAAGAGAACGTACGTGCATACTCCCTCACCGTCATGGAGCCCTGCTCCAGATGATCGAACTCCCGCTCACGGGCGTTCACATAAGACTCGGGTACATACTCCTGCCGGAAGGTCTCCCAAAAACTACCCCAAGAGATCCCAACGCCGGTCTCCAACAAGGTACTCGAAGCGCCTCGCCACCAGCGCTCTGCCTCCTTCCTAAGCAAGAGGGTCACCAAACTCAACCGAAGATCATCATCATACTGAACCCGATCGAAAAGACAAATAATGTTCCGGAGCCACGAGTCTGCATCCTCACTGGACTCGTCACCATTAAAGACCGGAGGGTTCATCCGCTGAAACCTCGCTATAACAACATCCATCCGCTCCACCAGAGCAGGCAAGTCCAACTTCCTCCTCCTCATCATGCCCAACACGGCTATGACTACGAGCACTACGTTGATCCTCGTTATATCCTGCCGATTCCTCAAACTGCCCCTACCTCTACCACGACGTCTAGGCGGCATCTACGAATACGCTCAACAGGATAAGCAACACAAAACAGATACAACATAGATATCGCAACAATATACAGCACATAATCACATAGGTCAAGCACATGCAACACACGACACTGTGCCTAGACTCAAGTGTGATCAAGGAAATTGAGCTTATCCCAGCTTAAGCTCTGATACCAAAAATGTCAGGCCTCGTGCTCACAACAGAGATAAACAACGCACAAACAAGCGGAAGCTAATAAAAAGCGGTTAAAATTTTTGCTTTTGGCCTGACGGTTTAAAACAATATGATTGAAAATAGTGCGATACTCAAAATAGATATCCCAGTTTTCGAAACCGACAAAGCAACAAATGGTTATAAGCCATAACAATACAGTATAGTATCCAAACATAAGTATCAGACTCCAACCATTGGATACAACAACTAAGCACAGGGCATCCCCTGGCTAACTGTACCGATACATATAAATATGCTATACGCAACTGGGATACTCTAAACACCTCCTGGGGCACCTCAAGCTGGGTTAAAGCCACGACCAGCTGTAAAACCTGGGTTCTCTGAAAACAACACAAGCAAGGAAAACAAACCAAGCCCCAGAGGAACATGGGGTCAAACCCTAGTATGGAGAGCAACTGAAACAGCTAGAGAAAAGCATAACATAGAATGCAGATGGTATGCATGAGACACCGGAAAACAACTGAAGGCTTCAACCGAAAAGGGAGCCATGGAACTCAAACATTGCTCCACAAGATCTGCAACGAATCAGTGGCCACAGGGTGTGTTCAAAGTGTGGTAATGAGCCACTCGCCTTGACACTGCACCCAAATACCAGATGCATCAAACAACTCGACCTGTTGTTGCCTGGCCCATGAACTGTGGTAGTTAACCACTCGGCGCATGGTGGCTAACAGATCCCAGCAGGGAGATGGGAGTGCGGTATTTCCGCTTGCCCTCGCATCCTTGTAAGAAACAACAGCAATACAACAGAAGACCAAGCAATGGCTGCAACAGAAATCTAAATGCAATATGGGAAATGCGTGTATGCATAAACACAAAAGCTAAAATCAATAGCAATCACATATGCACACAGCAACATCCACGGCAATGCACAAGCAGCCATCTAACATTAAATCTCACGCCAATTCCCAGCTACCTCAAGCTCTGATCCGTACCTCACTTTCTGTGCAATGATTACCACTATTCAAGGCCCGTGAAATCTGATCCTGACCTGCTGAACACACGCAAGATACAGGGAAAACATCAACAAAAGCTCACGGCCAACTACAGAAAGTCACGGTTGGGAGTCCTACGCTCAACCAGCAACTAACACCCTAATACAACTTAACAGGAAGCTCAATTCAAAGCTAGGAACAAGATCTCATCACAAATTCGAAAGGCTACCTGAACGCACAACCACACGGCAGATAGAAGTAGCTTCGATATATCGCTCCAGCCCAGTACAGCCTCCAAAAGGGCTATCAATCGAAAGAGCTTCAATAGAGTAGTCCAACGCTACCTTAAACGTGACGAACGGTTATTCGATTCGACTTCTTGGGTACTTGATACCGGATGTGGATCTCATATCTGCAATGATTTGCAGGTAATGACAAGAAGCCGGCGTCGAGGGTGAGA
>KQ993133.1:0-10768 GCA_001598015.1 Dorcoceras hygrometricum | reverse complement strand
TTCCTAAAAGTCAACAGGGGTCAAACCGGGGTTTCCCGCTGTTGAGGGGCAAAACGGTCATTTTGCACTGGGGTTCTGAAAAACGGTTTTTCAGATCATATCATTCAGTTTTGGAAACTAAATCGATCGGTCCGATCTGATCGGCGATCGGAGTTACGATGAAGTCACGGTGGTGGGGATGAACCGAATGTTCACCCGTTGGACCCGGGCCCGTTGGGCCGGTCCAAGCCTACCACTTAATCTATTTAATTATAAGACTTCATAACACTTAAAAATGATTTGCAAACCCTAACCCTAAATCATAGCCGCCCCTCCCTCTCCTCACTCACAAGCCGCCGCCCGCCGCCGCTCGCCGCTTCGCCGGAAATCGTTCCGGCCTAGTTTTTCGAGGAGTATCCATTCATGCAGAATTCGTCAGTGCTTCTAGTGCAGCCTGACAAAGGAGTCTCGGTTCTGGTCGTGGACCGGATTGGCGATATCTACCGCAATCTACCGAGAAGAGCCGGGTTCTTGTAATTCCGGTTGGAGCCAGGCACAAGTGCCAGCAAGGTATTCGTTTTTGAACACCCTATGAATGATGATATTTGTATTGTTGTTGTTCGTATTGATCGTCTCCCAGCTATATTTCTTTGTCCTTCCACTGCCTCGCCGGGGGGCGGATCCGGATCCCCAACAACAGGAGCATCACACTCTTTTATATCTGATCTATTTTTGCATGAGTGTGGGTTGTGTGTTACCTCACTGTGTGATGTTGTATCTGTTTCTACACCTGCTGGTGTGTGGTTGACGTCTTGTGAAGTGGTTTTTTGGATTGTGTGATTAGATTTGATGAGAATGTTTTGGTGACTAATCTGATTGCCTTGGAGATTAGAGATTTTGATTGTATCTTGGTCATGGATGTGTTGTCTGCTTATAGAGCGACTGTAGATTGTTTCCATGTTGTAGTGAGGTTTATACCTAAATTTGGGGAGAAGTGGGATTTTGACGGTGCTGATTCGCGATCGAAGATTCCACTAGTGTCTTCCATGGAGATATTTAGCCTGTTGTCACTAGAGAACTCTAGGTTTATGATCTATGCCCTTGATGTTTCTCAAGAATCACGGATAGAGTTGAGTGATGTCCCGATTGCTCGAGAGTTCCCAGATGTGTTTCTGGACGAGATACCTGGATTCCCTTCGAGATGAGAGATTGACTTCAGCATAGAGTTGGTGCCAGGGACTGTGAGACCTGTGTTTTCACAATTAGGTGTTGCTCAGGTTGAAACCAGCTGGTAGTAGATGCGTGTGTTGAAGTCATCGAATTTTCCTATGTGTTGGAATCAGCAGTTGAGATGCTATCAGCTGTCGATAGAGAGATATTTGTTCGGGTTTTGCATCATTCGATGAGCGATCGCGTCAGCTGTTGGTATTTTAGTCATTGCGTTTTGGTAGAAAGCAGCAGAAATGCTGACGTGGATTTCTAACGTTGGTGTATTAGCACATATACAGCTGTTGTGAGAGACCAGCTGTTGCGAGTGATCAGCTGTTGGTTAGTGATCAGCAGTGGTTAGCGAGTGACTTGTCCTGTGGTGAAGTGTCCCTCTCTCTGAAGCGACGACGTTTTTGTGAACGATAACCAGCTGTTGGTTTTGTTAGTGTGTTTCTTAGTGGGTATCGAAACTACGTCGTTTTGATAAGTTGGAACGACAACGTTTTGGGTGCAACGTTTGGCATCAGCTGTTGGTCGCTCCAGACATCTACTGTTCAGGGATCTAATGCGTTGTTTTATTCAGCTGCTGGTTTTTTGATCAGCTGTTGGTAGCGAGGTGACGTGTCCCTCTACGACATCTTTTGGTTAAGTTGGTGCGACGTCGTTTAGCCTTAGCGTTGTTTGAGAGACTCAGCTGTTGGTTCGATCAGCTGTTGGTTGAGATAACAGTGCTGACAACTATTTTTGTTGGTGGAAATCTGTTCCTGTTTCTATTAGCTGTTGAGAAGCGTGTTTATTAGAAGACTTGGTCTTCGAATTAGTATGAGATCCCATACTTAGAATATTTTCCCCGATTGTCGATCTCTGTCGCGAAACCTAAGCAACTGTAGCTTTTCTCAGACGATTCCCGTCGTTTCCGATTGTTGTTTTGAACGATTGAGGTAGCGTTGGACTCCTTTCGTGAAGGTGCTTCATCTTATATCACTTTTGGAAGCTGTTGGCTGGAAGCAGAATCGCGAAGCAACTCCAGTGTTTGTGTGCTATCATCGTTCAGGTAGTGCTTCGAGTTAATTGATAAGATCATACCTTAGGCTTTGAATTGAGCTTCCTGTTGAGATAGGAAGGTAGGATTATCGCTGGTTGAGTGGTAGCTCCCAGCCTGTGATTTCTGTGTTTAGCGTCCTTTGAGAATTATGTTTTGTTGCTTCGTTCATGTTCATATCAGATTTCTCGAGACCCCGTGTGTAGTAATTGTTGCACAAAATATCGAGGTACGGATTTCTTGTAATTCAGCGTGATTATGGCTTGGATAAATTGTGAGGTTGCCATGTATGGTTGTTGTTGCATATGTTTTATGTTATCTGTTTTTTTAGCTGTTGCATACACGCATATTCCATTCAGCTGTTGCAGCAATGCCTTGTTTTTGTTGCTCTGTTTCTTAGCAGGATGCGAGGGAGAGCGGCAATACCGCACTCTCATCTCCCTGCTGGGATTTGATAGCCACCATGCGCCGAGTAATTAACTACCACAGTTCATGGGTTGGGCAATGGCAGGTTGAGCTTTTTGATGCATCTGGTATCTGTTGAGCTGTGGTTGAGTTCCTTGGCTCCCTTCTTCGGTTGTAGCCTTTGGCTGTTGCCCCGTTATTCATGCATAGCATCTGCATTTATCTTTGCTGTTCATTGCTGATTTATAGTTGCTCTCTGTACTGGGGTTTGACCCCATGTCCCTCTGGGGCTTGGTTTGTTTTGTTTGCCTGTTTGTTATTCAGGTTTCCCAGGTTACTCAGCTGGTCGTGGAGTTGGCCCGGCTGAAGGTGCCCCAGGAGGTGCTTAGAGTGTCCCAGTTATGCATAGTATCTATATGCACTGGTATCACCGCGGGTGGGATGTCCTGGGTGATGATCAAACATTTATAGCTAGTAGTCTTTTGTATTCAGTTGTGGTTGTTGTAAGGTGTTTGACGCATGGTTATGCTGTATTGTTTTATGTTGGGCTTGTAGCCTTGTTTGTTGTGTAACTGGGATATATTTTGAGTATTGCACTATTTTAAATTATATTGTTTTAAACCGTCAGGCCAAAAGCAAAAATTTTAACCACTTTTTAGTTGCTTCCGCTAGTGTTTGCATGGTTTATCTCTGATGTGAGCACGAGGCCTAACAGGGACAACCCCGATTTCGAGATCCCCATATCGGTTGGCGCCAGCTGAGTTTAAGGAGCTCAAGGATCAGTTGTGTGGTCTTCTCGAGAAGGAATTTATTAGGCCGAGCATGTCACCTTGGGGAGCTCCGATTCTATTTGTGAAAAAGAAAGATGGGTCTATGAGGATGTGTGTTGATTTTCGGCAGTTGAATAAAGCAACGATTAAGAACAAGTACCCGTTTCCGAGGTCCTTGTGATGCCGTTTGGATTGACGAATTCTCCTGATGTCTTCATGAATCTTATGAATCGCGTCTTTACTGAGTACATCGATCATTTCGTGATTGTCTTCATAGATGATATCTTGGTGTATTCGACGAACTTCAGAGAGCATAAGGAACACTTGAGGTTGGTGTTGCAGAAACTGAGAGACTCACAGCTCTATGCGAAGTTCAGTAAGTGTGAATTCGGGTTGGATAAAGTAGTCTTTTTGGGTCATGTCATATCTTCAAAAGGTATTTCGGTGGATCCTAGTAAGGTCGAAGCAGCTCTTAACTAGGAACGACCTAGGAATGTGTCAGAGATCTGTAGTTTCTTGGGCTTAGCTGGCTAATACAGACGTTTCATTGAGGGTTTTCTTCGATAGCCAAGCCGATGACGCATTTTACCCAAAAGGATAGAAGATTCTGTGGACAGATGAATGTGAGTCGAGTTTCTAGTTGCTCAAGGAGAAGTTGACTACTGCTCCTGTGTTGGATTTACCTTCGGGTTCTATAGGTTTTGTTTTTTGTTCCGATGCTTCTCTGAATGGTCTGGGTTGTGTATTGATGCAGAACGAACGAGTGATAGCTTATGCATATCGACAGTTGAAGCCCCATGATACGAGATACCCCGTTCATGATCTTGAATTGGCCGCCATTGTTTTTGCCTTGAAGATTTGGCGTCACTATCTGTATGGTGAGCAGTTTGTGGTATACACAGACCATAAGAGTTTGAAGTATATCTTCACCCAGTCAGATCTGAATATGAGGCAACGTCGGTGGATGGAGTTGCTCAAGGATTTTGATTGTGAGATTCAGCTCATCCTGGGCGGATGAACTTAGTGGCAGATGCTTTGAGTAGGAAAGCCCAGCCTGTGATGTTGACGTCATTGAGTATATCCAAAGTCCATGAGCATTTGGGGACTTTTGGATGGCGTTTTCAGCCGGAGGATCAGTACTTTGTGGTTTCTTCTTGTCAGGTTGAACCATAGATTGTTGCAGACATTAGAGCAGCGCAATGGACTGACCCGTATATTCCTGAGTTGAAGATTAAGGCCCAGAATGGTCATTCGGAAGATCTCTCTGTTGCTTCTGATGGATTCTTGAGAATTCGTGGAAGATTGGTTGTACGGAATTTGATTGATCTGAAGGAAACCATCTTGAATGAGGCCCATTGTAGTTGTTACAGTGTGAACCCGGGAGAGAAGAAGATGTATCATGCCTTGAAGTCTCAGTACTAGTGGGAAGGTAAGAGGAATGACATCTCTGGATTTGTAGCTTGATGCTTAAATTGTCAACATGTCAAGGCCGAGAGAATGAGACCTGGTGGATTGTTGCAGAGTTTAGAAGTGCCTCATTAGAGTTGGGAGCACGTCGCCAAGGACTTTGTGACTCACTTACCTCGATCGAAGAGGGGATGTGATGCGATTTGGGTTGTGATTGATAGGCTTTCGAAGTCAGTCAATTTCATTCCCTATGATGTGAGGTGTTCAATGAAGAATATGGCGATACTATACGTTGACCATGTGGTTAGATTGCATGGAGTGCCAGTTTCGATAGTGTCTGATAGAGATCCAAGATTTACTTCTCGATTTTGGAATAGCTTGCAAGCAGCGATGGGTTCGAGATTGGATATGAGTACGGCTTCTTATCCTCATATAGATGGCCAATCAGAGAGGATCATACAGACTTTAGAGGATATGCTGCGAGCAATCGTGATGGATTTCAGTGGTAGCTGGCAGGATTCTTTATCCATGGTGGAATTTTCTTATAATAATAGCTACCAAGTGACTATTAGGATGGCCCCATTCGAAGCTTTGTACGGTCGGAAGTGTAGATCACCAATTAGTTGGGAAGAAGTTGCTGAGAAACAGCTGTCTGCTCGTGAGTTTGTACAGCATATGAAAGATCAGGTTGAGCTGATTCGGAGTAGAATGAAGGCTGCACAAGATCGTCAATCTAGTTATGTTAACAAAAGGCGTAGGCATTTGGAATTTCAGGTTGGCGATCGAGTTTTTCTGAAGGTTTCTCCTTTCAAGAGCGTGATGAGATTCAGATGAAGGGTAAATTGGCTCCTAGATTCGTTGTTCCCTTCGATATTGTTGAGAGGATTAGATCTTTGGCGTACAGATTGCGATTACCTGCTGAGTTAGCAGTGATACATGATGTGTTTCATGTGTCAATGTTGATAAAGTATGAGCCAGATCCGTCCCGTGTGTTGAGAACCGACAAAGTTGAGATGGATCAGACCCTGGCTATATCGAATATCCAGCGCAAATTTTGGATAGGAAGGAGAAACGGCTGCGAAATAAGATTATCCCTTTGGTGATGATCCAATGAATTAAGCATGGCAGAGAGGAAGCTACCTGGGAAGTTGAAGAAAATATGAGACAAGAGTGGCCCCATATGTTTGAGTATACGCATAATTGATTCAGGTAATCTTCTCAACTGCCGATTGATGTGTTGAGTTGTTTTGTATCTTGGTGAATGATTGCATTAAGCATTGAGATATGCTAGAATGCTGATAAGTTTTGATAAATTCTGGGGAGTTGTGTATTTAATTTGGTGATTTCTGGTAGTCCTTGATTTTGATCTGTATGTTAACTTTTTATTTCGAGGATGAAATCTCTTATGGTGTGGAGGATGTGAGCACTGTAAATTTATCGATTTAATTAATGGCGTGTTACGAACAGATTTGAGGAAATAGCCCGATTTAATTTCGTAAGATGTTTGAGAAGATTTGTTTGGTATGAGGATTTAATCAGAGAAATACGCCTTATGAATTATTGGGTGTTCAGCCTAGGAATATTGGTCAAAGATGTTTGTGAGATCAACTTTGGACGTGGGTAGGTTTGAGTATATGAGCATCGGATTTGACTTAGAACTGTATCTGGTGAGTATCGTTGAGTGAGGGAGAGCGTTAGCGCCCGACAGATTTGGTATATTATTTATGGCTGGAGTCAAGATTTGGAGAATACCCCGTGCAAGTGTATTAGAGGCGCTGGGAGAATCGGTTTGGTTCGCGGTTTGAGTAGACCGGTTCGTTATTTTTAGATTTGAGTAAGATCTGGATGTCCAGATCTATCCCTCGCATGTTTGAGCGAGTTGCATTGAGAGGGAAGCAAAACGATGTCGTTTTGGATTACCCGAGTAGACGCGGGTTGAGTATAGGCAATACGATGTCGTTTAGAATATACAAGATTTGGCGTTGGTTGAGTATGACTGGTGCGACGTCGTTTAGAAAGCATCAGATTTGATAAGAGCTGGACCCTGGTGCGACGTCGTTTGATGAAAGCCAGATCTGGATGGTTGCGAGCGGGTCTATGTGTACGTGTGATCTGTTTTTTTTGAGCGAGACTCCTATGCATCATCGTTTGATGATCACGCCCTAGTATAGCGTAGAGAAGTCAGATCTGAGTTAGCGCCAAGATCTGATGTAGCGCTAAGATCTAAGTGCTGGTATCAGCTTTGACTGAGTAATTGACTTTCACTGTAGCGTTGACTGGAAAATTTATATACTAGTGTCGATCAACATTAGCGAATTGGAGACCCGATATTTCTTATCTTCTTACCGAGAGCTTCTCAAACCCTTACTATTCACCCGAACCCTTATTCCATCGATTGCCGTTGATTTACGCCGCCGTTTGCAGCAAGATTGGTGGCGTTGAGCTCATCTATTTAAGATCTTTCGATTGATACCAATTTGGAGATTTGAGTTGTCGAGTTGAGAGAGCACGAAGTAGTTGCAGGATTCGAATATCTTCGTGATTTCTGGCCAGTAGTTCTTCAGTTCTTAAGCAGCTTTGGGTAAGTGATTTATTCCTACTCTGAGCTTCGATTAGAGCTGGTTATCTTGTTTGAGGTATCGTTTTGGGTTGAGTTGTTGGTAGCATCCAAATCTGTTTCCAGTAAAGTTGTCCCTGAGCTGTTTAGGTATGTTTGAGCAGGTGGTAGCTATGTAATTGTTCGAGCAGCTTTGGTTGGGTGTTTGCCGAGAGCTGTTGAAGCTGTGTTCTCGTGCGTGAGCTGCTGGACGTGTACCCCTGTGTGATCTGTTGAGATTTGAGGTATGAATTGAGAGTATTTTAACAGCTCTGGTATCAGCATGTGAAACTTTCCTGCGTAGTTGAGTTGCTGTGGTAATGTGCTGGTTGAATTATCTAGTCATGCTTTTATTGTCTGATTTTTTGATGTCCGTGTTTAATTCTTATGAATTTGTGAGCTGATGTTGTCTTGCATTTATGCATACATATTGAATCTGATTCCTTGTGAAACGATCTGTTCATACGTTGTGATCGGCCGGCTGAGTTGTTGCGTCTGAAACATCCAACGTTGATATTACTTAGTGGTGGACGGCAGAGTTGTCGTGCCTGAATACCACTACACTGTGATGGGCGGCTGATCTGTCGTACCTGAATATCACAAGATGATGATTCTTGCACAGCTGAGTCGTTGTGCCTTGCTTACCGATGATTCTTGGTAGCCTACATGCACTGTACGCATGGGATATTGCATGTATGATATGTTTGCTGTTTTCTTGATGCTCTTTGTTAGGATCGAAAAGTAAACCTGGGAGTTCAAAGGCGGGGGGTTGAATGAACTCCCTTTGGTGATTTTTGTTTTGAAACCGTTTAAAAGATTTTACAGCTTAAGGCCAACTTCCAGCCGAGTTACCAGCTGTGAAGCTTCTCACTAACTACTGTTGTCTCGTGTAATAAAATGATTTTTATGTGGAATGAAAATGATTCAAGCAGTTGAACAATTTAATCAAAACGCGTGAATGTAAAAGTAGTAGAGATGAGAGATTTGTTTCTGAAAGTTCGGAGCAATTTCTACCACATCTCGCCTTCTTCCTCAATGGGAAGGTTTACACTAGAAGGCTTTGATTTATACAATACTTTGTACAAACCCACTCTTGTGACCCGAAGCCAAGAGCACTCCTAGCAACCAACGACCCACATATCCTCGATGGTTCGTATTACAACAATTCCAGTACTCAGCTGTTTGTGCTATTCTAGCACTCAGACACACTCTGTCTTTAACTTTCAAGTCGAATTCAAATCTACAGAATGTATGAAGTCGAGTTAGTGACACAAAAGAGAAACAATTTGTGCGTATGTCACTTGAGTAAGCTGATTCAAATGTGAGCTCATCTTTTTCTTTTGAGAGCTGGTTTTTCAATGAGAGTGATCGTTGATTGATGAGTGCAGAATATTCGTCGTATGTGATCTCTCTTTCTCAGCTTCTCTTCTCCTCTATATATATACTCTTTCGATGCAACGCTAATAAATGTTACTAGTAGACACGTTGTATGCATCCAAATTGAAATTCATGCGACGCCTTAAATGCTTGTACGATGAAAGTACATCTTCATTAAATGTATTGTCATTTTTGCAATTCTGCGTCGTCTTCAGTCTGTGTCATATCCCTGCATATCTGGTTTTAGCTTGAAGTAGTTATAACGACTACAACTCATAGCAGAGATGTCAACTTGATTAGTTTCAGACTGTACGTAGCTTCAAACATTCCAAAAGTTTAGTTTGCTCCGTCGTTCTTTGCTCAGCTGGTTTTCCTTTGTCCTGTACCAGGCTGGTATTCCCTTTCTGATGTCTAAATACTGAGCTGGTACCTGTATCGTCTTATAATCTAGCTGGTTCAATATCCTGAGCTGGTTTCATCGGTTTCCATCGTCCAGCTGGTCTATACTGAGTTATCAAACTTTAAGGTTCCGGGCTGGTTTGACTTTATCCATAACATGCTGAGCTGGTCTTTCCTTGACCAGCTTGGCTTTGCTCCGATCTGGTTTCTTAGTTCAACGTGGTAAGTCTTGTCCAGATCTGGTCACTTTGGTTTCAATAATTTCTTTTACGAATATTATATGTCATCTATTTTTCATCACCAAAACTTCTGAAATTTATCCTAACAATTTCCCCTTTTTGGTGATGACAAAACTTTTGCTCATAAAAGAAGAAATGTCATTAACCATTTTATGCTAGGATCTCAAAAATCTAGTTCTCAACAAATTTAGATCATCCAATGTCCTAAAACCATTTCGTATATTTATATCTGTTTCTAGGATCACTTGGATCATCACTTCTTGGACTAGGACCTCTTCCTCCTCTTGAGCTAGATCCTCTACCCCGTATACTGCTTTGCCCGCTGCTTGATCCTTCTTCAGTTCTGTTTAATCCCTGCCCCTGTATATTGTGTCCACCTTACCCCTTTTTGTCAGCACCAAACTCCTTCATACTCTCAACCATCGCAGCAAGTTGAGATTTTACTGAAGCCAGCTCGTCAACCAGTTGCTGGTGGCTATCAGCATAGTTGCGAACCATAGTAGTTTCCAGCTTGGTAAAATGCTGGTGGCTGTCATCCATCCTTTTGGAGAAAGTTTGCTCCAGTACATCAATTTTGATGTCCAACCCACCAACATCATTTTTGAGTTTCTCGCGAAGAAGAGTGGTATGGTTCCTGGTGAGGTTCGTATCATTATTAATGCATGCACATGTCAGATCAAGGGATGATACGTGGGTAGACAAAGCGGTAAGTGTCTGGGCAGTAGTGTCCAGGAACTCGAGAGTAGAAGGATCTGCTGATGTCGAGACAACGAGCTGCAAACTAGACGGAGCGGGACCCTGATGGTTTACAAGTATTCTGTTCAGAGGCGGTGAAGGTCTCCGGATTGGTCACAGAAAGAACAATATAAGGTTCGTCCAGGCTCCTATCAAACCCCGATACAGTTCCATGTTCATCCTGAGCCTGGTGCTCATTTCCTGCATCCTAATGCCCATTTGTTTGAACAGGTGACTCATTTGTTGGGGATCCGGATCCGCCCCCCGGCGAGGCAGCGGAAGAACAAAGAATATAGCCGGGAGATGATCAATACGAAAAAGTAGAATTCATAATTCAACATACATAGGGCGTTCAAAACAAATACCTTGCTGGCACTTGTGCCTGGCTCCAACCGGAATTTCAAGAACCCGACTCTTCTCGGTAGATTGCGGTAGATAATCGCCAATCCGGTCCACGACCAGAACCGAGACTCCTTCGTCAAGCTGCACTAGAAGCACTGACGAATTCTGCACGAACGGATTCTCCTCGTCGAATCGGTCGGAACGAATTCCGACGACTCGAGGCGGCGGCGGCGGCGCAAGGCGGCGGCGGCGGCGTGTGTAGAGAGGA
>KQ993132.1:47929-59976 GCA_001598015.1 Dorcoceras hygrometricum | reverse complement strand
ACATTCTACTCATTGGGAATGATGTAGGAATGCTGCAATCAACTAAAGTATGGTTGTCTAGTAGATTTTCGATGAAGGACATGGGTGAATCATCCTATATTCTTGGAATACAGATCTATCGGGATAGATCTAAACGGATGCTCGGACTCACCCAAGCCACCTTCATCGATACCATACTTAAGCGGTTCTCTATGGGAGAGTCCAAGAGAGGACACCTACCTATGTGCCACAGGGTCACTCTATCTAAGTCTATGTGTCCGAAGACTGATGAGGAGATAGAGAGTATGACACGTGTGCCATATGCCTCGACAATAGGTAGTATTATGTATGGCATGATCTCGAGTAGACCGGATGTCGCATATGCTCTGAGTGTCATGAGCCGCTACCAGGCCAACCCCGGCCAATTACATTGGAAGGCTGTGAAGGATATTCTTAAGTACTTACGAAGGACTAAGAATATGTTCATGGTCTATGGGGGTGGTGAACCGAAACTGGAAGGCTACACTGATTCTAGCTTCCAGTGTGACGTGGATGATTCGAAGTCTACCTCTGGCTTTGTATTCATGCTCAATGGTGGTGCTGTCTCTTGGAAGAGTTCCAAGCAAGACAGCATCGCGGATTCAACCACTGAGGCTGAGTACATCGCAGCATCAGCTACTAAGGAGGTGGTTTGGATAAGGAATTTCGTCCAAGATTTGGGCGTCATTCCTAATGGAGTTGGTCCAGTCCTGGTGTACTGCGACAACATGGGTGCCGTTGCGCAAGCAAAGGAGCCTAGGTCTCACCAAAGATCCAAACACATACTGAGCAAATACCACATAATCCGGGATATTGTGGCTAGAGGTGACATAGCAGTTGAAAAGAGTCGCCTCTGCGGACAACGTTGCTGATCCACTTACGAAGCCCTTAAGCAAAGGAGCCTAGGTCTCACCAAAGATCCAAACACATACTGAGCAAATACCACATAATCCGGGATATTGTGGCTAGAGGTGACATATGCTGGTATTTCACGAGAGCTAGAGACTTAATGACGTCAGTGGAGCGACGTCTTTTGAGTTAGTTGCAACGCTGCGTTTCGATGTTGCGACTGGTACCAGCAGAGAGAAGTGTTATGCGTTGCTTTGTTCTTGCGACTGGATACCCAGCTGCTGGTAGTAAGAATTGCGTATCCTAAGCGACGTCGTTTGAGTAAGTTGGCGCGACGCCGTTTTGAGAACCAGCCGTTGGTTTGCTTTGTGATTTGTTTTAGCATTGTTTGGGAATCAGCAGTTGGTTCCTTGCACCTGCTGGTTCGTTGGTACCTGCTGGTTCGTTGGTACCTGCTGGTTTGGGAGATTGATGCGTCGACTGTTTTTGTCGGTGGACAATTGTTTGTGTTGATTTCAGTCGTTGCAAGTGCTATTTATAGGAAGACCTGGTCTTCGAATTGTGATATCAATTCCATACTTAGCAAATATTTCCCTCGTTTGTGTTCTTCGTTTCGAACCCTAGAGCACTGTTCAGCCGTGAGCTTTTCCGGTGAATTCCCGTCGTTTCCGGTGGTTGTTTTGCTCGTGCGAGGTAGCTTTGGACTCCTCTCGAGAAGCCTTGTCGATTACTACCATTCTTGGGGGCTGTGGTTAACTAGAGCAAGGTCGCGAAGTTACTGTCTTGGTCGTGTGTTCGCCGTGAGCAGGTAGCTTCGAATTGTTGTAAGATCTTGGCTTTAGTGTGTTGTTTTAAGCTTCCGATTGTGTAGTGTTGATATAATTGAGCGCTGGTTGAGAGTGTCTCCCGGCCGAGAGTTCTATGTTTGTATCCCGTAAGATTTATGTTGGGTACACTGTTGGCTAACAGGCTTTTACCAGAGTCTTCATGATTTCTTGCAGCGTTTATTATAGCTCAGAAGTATAAGGTACGGATTTGAGCTTGTCATAGCTTGGAAATTGGCAGAGATAATGTGTGAGATCTGGCGTGGATATGTGCAGTGATTGTTGTGTGTTATTCTGTGTATGCTGCGCATTGTTGCTGCCTGCTGTTCATCGCATACACTTGTTATTATTGTGCATTCAGATCTGTTTTATTGCCGTGCCTTGTACTACATGAGTTGTACGTGCTAAAGTGCAGAATTGTGGGCGGAGTGGGTAGGTCCCACACCTCACGTGCTTTCTCCCTGTTGGTGCGATTGGCCACCATGAGCGGAGTGAGTAGCTCTCAAACCTTATGGGTTGGGTGACTGCAGGTTGAGTATGTATATGAGCGGAGTGAGTAGCTCTCACACCTCATTTCAGGGCACTTGATTTTGGTTGTTGAGCAGCTGCAGGATTCCTTGGCTCTCGGTGTTCGGTGGTAGCCTCGATTGCACGCATAGTATTTGCATTTTATCTTATGCTTTTCTTTAGCTATTTCTTTTGCTCTCCGTACTGGGGTTTGACCCCATGTCCCTCTGGGGCTTGGTTTGTTTCCTTGTTTATGTTGTTTTCAGGAAACCCAGGTTTTACAGCTGGTCGTGGCTTTAACCCAGCTAGCGGAGCCCCAGGAGGTGGTTGAGTGTCCCAGTAGCGTATAGCATATATGTATGTATCAGTCTGGTAGTCGGGGAGATGCCCTGTGTTTCGTTGTTGTATTTCCTTGTGGAGTCTGATACATGTTTACTTGTATTGATGCTATACTTGTTTTGATTGGTTTAATAAGCTGGGAACTTATTTTAAGTATCGTCGTATTTTAAATTATATGTTTTAAACCGTCAGGCCTAAAAGCGAAAATTTTATCCACTTTTTGATAGTTTCCGCATGTGTTTGTCTGTTTAGAGCACGAGGCCTGACATCTTGCAAAAGAGGGAAATGAAGTATGAGTTTCGATTGTTGAACGACATCTTGGCTAAGACCGTGATGGTCAAAGCCGGTTCTTTTGATGCGGTTACCCATGAACGTTTTCTGATGATGTCTGCTATCCATGGTGGAGTTATGGTCCATTGGGGCAGACTGTTGTTCAATATTTTCAAGGATATGGTGACCCCTGCTTCAAATCAAGCCCGAGGGTTTGCAGTGCATATTTGTATTCTTTTGAAGGATGCACCGGACATAGAACTGGGTGAATTGAAGGACTTCCCACCTCTTAAGATTCTTACTGCCAAAACTATTGGCACTTACATTGCCAAGAACAAAAATATATCTGTTGAAGAGGTGGAGGATGAACCTGTAGTGGCGAAAGTGGTGAGGAAGGTAGCAAGAAATAAAAGACCAGCTGCTACCGCGGATGAGTCAATTTTGAAGAAGAAGAGGACAACTGTGGGGAGAGGCGCTCCCGCAGACAAGAACTTGGCCATTGTTACTGTAGCTCAAGATGTTGAACCTATCTCAATCATGCCAGCTATGACTCCTCGCGCTCCACGAAGCCGCACACCAAATAGGAAATTGGTGTCGCAAGAAGGTTCTGATGATGAAATTGTTGATAATATTATTCACCAGATGATTGCGGATACAACTGAGCTTGAGACATGGGAACCAGATTCGGAGGAAACAGTGGTGCTGAAGACTGCTGGATCTGAACCTATGGCGATGGAGAGCAGGATAGATGTTTCTGCTATCACTACTAATGATCCTACTCTCAGTTCCAAGGTGTTATCCAATGAAGAAGGACCTCTGGTTGAGAAATATATGGAGATGAAGACAGAGAATGAGAAGGCGAAAGAAAAGAAGATAGAGCCAGTAGTTGATGAGGGATTGAGTCTTGAGAAGATTATTGACTCGACAGACACAGAGCCCTTGAGAAAGGTTCTGGAGGTTATATATCTACTTCTGATGAAGAGTCGTTACCCATTGATGATCTCTTGGCACAGCTTCCTGAAAATATGATGCTACCATCTACTACTGCTATCGAGCCAACAAGAATCAAATTCGGACTTGGTATTGAGATTAAGGGAGTCAAGGAACGGGATTGGTACAAGGCCAGTATTCCTCAGATTGCTATTTCCGACAAGGGGAAGGTGCCCCTTGTCGGGAAGGATGAAATCAAAGGGCATCCAGCCCGGGAGATTTTTACTTTGATTTGTGCCGACATAGATTTTCTTGTACAGATTAGGGAACAAGTTATAGTAGATGTTGTTTCATTCTTTCATTTTTTTCAGTTTTGCGTCAGTATTAGTTTAGAATCAGTCAAATATATAGTCGCCAAGGAGGAACAGATGTTAGAGTGGGCTGAGACAGATTCTCTTCAGACAGCTGTTCAGAGGCGGATGTACATAATCGCAAAGTATAGGGAGATGTTGCTAAGAAAATTTTTGGAGGCAAGACGTAAAAATTTTGAATCCGGCACGCCCACTACAACTATTTATCTTCAAGTTCTGGATATGCTATCTGACGCTCATCGCTTTTCTTTGGAGGAACTTAACACTACCATCTACTACTGCTGTCGAGCCAACAAGAATCAAATTCGGACTTGGTATTGAGATTAAGGTAGTCAAGGAACGGGATTGGTACAAGGCCAGTCTTCCTCAGATTGCTATTTCCGACAAGGGGAAGGCGCCCCTTGTCGAGAAGGATGAAATCAAAGGGCATCCAGCCCGGGAGATTTTTACTTTGATTTGTGTCGACATATATTTTCTTGTACAGATTAGGGAACAAGTTATAGTAGATGTTGTTTCATTATTTCATTTTTTCAGTTTGCGCAGATTAGCAGTTTTAGAATCAGTCAAATATATAGTCGCCAAGGAGGAACAGATGTTAGAGTGGGCTGATACAGATTCTCTTCAGACAGCTGTTCAGAGGCGGATGTACATAATCGCAAAGTATAGGGAGATGTTGCTAAGAAAATTTTTGGAGGCAAGACGTAAAAATTTTGAATCCGGCACGCCCACTACAACTATTTATGTTCAAGTTCTGGATATGCTATCTGACGCTCATCGCTTTTCTTTGGAGGAACTGTGGAAGCAGATGAGAGAGCACAAGCTGGAGTGGATACGACCGTACAGCTCAGGATTGTTTGAAGGAGCCAATATAGATCGTGGTGCAGTTATTGTTCGATATAATTCAAACATTAGGTCTAACTGCTGGATCAAGTATTTGTTTTTTATCAACAGATCGTGGACACTTCAAGAAGGATTCGATCGGTGGGTCCGAGATCGCCTGGTGAACAGTGAAACCGGATTGGATTACAAAATTTTGTTCAATTACAGAATGGATATTACAACTACTGAATTCTATATGAATCCTTTCTTTTTGTAATGGACTTAATACAGTTACAAAAAGATCAAAGACAATAACTGTGAGGTCCGGAGCTCAAAGAGGGCGGGGAGTGATCGTCGATGCCAAGAGGTTGCACGGACAATGAGAGGCTCCTGGCAGGCTTCTAGAGGCGAAGGGGCACATGAATGATGTCAGGCCCCATGCTAAACACTCAATATTACAGCACAATTAAGCACATAATCACGGAAGCGTAAAACAGGGCTTAAAAATTTTTCGAAATCATTTGGGCCTGAACTCAAAACATACATTCAAACTATCGATACTTAAAATATGAGTTGACTCAAACTCATACAATACAGGTAACAACAAAAATCAATCATCAACGATCCCCAAATACATAATAACGCAGGGCATCCCCTGGTTCAATACATAATAAAAGTAGACTGGGACTCAAGGAAACGGGGATCGACCAGCTGGCACTCCACTCGGTCCAGCTTGGTTACCTGAAGATCCTGCAAATGGCTAACATAGACCTAAACAACACAAAAGCAGGAAAACAAATACGAGGTCAAGCCTCAGTACAAAGAGCCATCAAAACAGCTAATCTTGCGACATGCTATAAATCAATGCTATGAAATGCATGAGGCTACCAAGGGATCGGAAATCAAGACCAACACAACAACTGGCAACATAACAAGTCGATCCTCTATACCCACACAGTAAGTCAACCAGGGAAATCATCGGTCCGTGATCACCAGGCCCGTCAGCCATCACAGCTCGGTGGTATTCCGATACGACAACTCAATCGATCACCACTCCGATGATAGCGTTGGACCATTCAGGCACGACACATCTGTCTACTCTGGTCACAACGTGGCTCTAATCTCTGGTAATCACTGAAATCAATCTGGCTCAAGATGTATGCATGATTGCCATTCAATAATCAATTCTAAATGCATACAACCGTGATACATGAAAACAGAATATATATAACTCAATCAATTCATCAAACTTTTACACGTAAAATCACAGAATCAATTCAACAGATTTCATAACTGAAATACAGCCATGTCCACGCTCAAAGCTGTGAGAGCTGCTCAATTCGTACCTCGATACTTAAAAACTACCTCAACATATTTCAACAGGGCACAGCAACCTCAACCAGCGCAAAACAGATTCCTCCTGGCTTCTTCAACCACGGCAGGAGTCCTCCAGGAGCTCAAATCCAAGAAGCTGAAATCTGATCGGGCTAACTCCACGAAAATGTTCGAACAATACTGCTACTTTGCTTCTCTTCCTGAAGTCGATTCAGACCTCCAGGCTAGCATCAATCGAGAGAGCAAGTCACAGGGAGTTCAGCGCCACTAAAATCGTTCAAAACAACGGCTGGAATCGACGGAAATATAGGAAAGAAATGATCGAGTGAACAGTAGTTAACGAGGGTTTGAAGATAGAGATAAGAAATATCGGGTGGAAAATAATCTAAGTGTCGATCAACACTTATCTATATATCTCCACTACAACAGCTGAAGTTCACAAAATCAGACGCTACAGTAGGAGTCTTACGGCTGATACTAGCGCTTAATCACAACGGAAACAGCAGCAACAATCAGACGTTGCATTTCTCTTCCCAATATTAAAACGACGCCGCATAACTACTCCAAACGACGTCGCAGCGTACCAACAGCTGAAACCAGATCCCTTCGAAACAACCAACAGCTGGTCACGCTAAATAATTCAAATGACGACGTATCAGAGTTCCCGCTAACAAAAGCCAACAACGTCGCGTTGCTCCCACGGCAGAATCATGTCCTTCACAAATGCAACAGCTGAATATCGCTACAACATCAGCAGTCAACTCCACTGGGTTGACCAACACGTGTAGCCTCCTCGTAAATCCTCACGCCCGCGCATCAGCTGCCAAAAGATTCCTCTTCAAGCGCGACTACTGAATAGCGAAATGACAACGTATCACTCCCGAGCCATCAACGACTGATCAAACTTCATCAGCTAGCGCTACAGTTGAACACTGACGTCTGAATTCTACTGGAATCAGATTTCTCTCGTAAAACCCTCAAATCAACTCCAAATTTCAACCAGATTTCACCAAAAAAATCCTAAAGTCTGAAATCTGAAAATTCATAATTTACATGACTAATCCCAAATCAATTTCGATAAATCACTAATCTAAAATCTGATTCCTCACATTCTCCCCACCTTAAGAGATTTCGTCCTCGAAATCAAAGGAAAAACAGGGAAAACTAAATCAAAACATCAAGCCAAACACAACCAACTATACAAACTCGAAGCAAAATCAGATTTACTTGGAAAAAAAATCCTCACGGTCAGTGCTCAAATAGATGAGGCCACTCTTGTCTCATCTTTTCTTACACCTCCCAGGTTGCTTCTTCTCGGCCATGCTTGCTCCATTGGACCATCACCAACGGAATTATCTTGTTCCTCAACTGCTTCTCCTTCCTATCCAGAATCTGTACTGGATATTCCACATAGCTCAAGGCAGAATCCAGCTCAATTTCGTCGATTCTCAAAACATGGGACGGATCTGGCTCATATTTTCTCAACATTGACACATGAAAAACGTCATGTATCGCTGCTAACTCGTCAGGCAGCCTCAATCTATAAGCCAACTATCCAATCCGCTCAACAATCTCAAAGGGAGCAACGAATCTGGGAGCCAATTTTCCCTTAAATCTGAATCTCATCACGCTCTTGAAAGGAGAAATCTTGAGAAACACACGTTCGCCAACCTCGAACTCCAAAGGTCTGCGTCTCTTATTCGCATAGCTGGTAAATCTATCTTGTGCAGCCTTCATCCTACTCCGAATCAAATCAATCTGATTTTTCATGTGCTGCACAAACTTAGGGGTAGAAAGCTGTTTCTCGCCAACTTCTTCCCAACAGATCGGAGATCTACACTTACGACCATACAAAGCTTCAAATGGGGCCATCCCGATAGTCACTTGATAGCTGTTGTTATACGAAAACTCAACTAAGGACAGCGAATCCTGCCAGCCACCACTGAAATCCATCACAACTACACGCAACATATCCTCCAAGGTCTGAATGGTTCGCTCATAGTGACCATCTGTCTGTGGGTGATAGGCTGTACTCATAACCAATCTTGAACCCATTGCTGCCTGCAAATTCTTCCAAAATCGAGAGGTGAATCTCGGATCTCTGTCTGACACTATCGAAACAGGCACTCCATGCAATCTAAACACATGATCGATGTACAACTTCGCCAGTTTCTTCATCGAACACCTCACATCATAGGGAATGAAATGGGCTGACTTCGAAAGTCTATCAACCACCACCCAAATCGCATCGCATCCCCTACTTGACCGAGGCAGATGAGTCACAAAATCCATGGCGATGTGCTCACAATTCCATTGAGGCACCTCTAAACTCTGAAGCAATCCACCAGGTCTCATTCTCTCATCCTTGATCTGGTGGCAATTCAAAGAATGACCACTTCGGGCTTTAATATTCAATTCATGAATATACGGATCAGTCCTTTGCGCCTCCCTGATAGCACTCACAATCTGCGGTTCTACCTGAATCGAAGAAACCATGAAGTACTGATCACCCGGCTGGAATCGCCAACCATAAGTACTCAACTGCTCATAGACTTTCGAGACACTCAAAGAAGCCAACATATCAGCCTGGGTCTTTCTGCTCAAAGCATCGGCTACCAAGTTCATCCGCCCAGACTGATACTGAACCTCGCAATTAAAATCCTTGAGCAACTCCATCCAACGACGTTGCCTCATATTCAAGTCTGACTGCGTGAACATATATTTCAAACTATTGTAGTCAGTATACACCACAAACTCTTCACCGTATAGGTAGTGTCGCCAAATCTTCAAGGCAAACACGATCGCAGCCAATTCCAAATCATGAACGGGGTACCTCGTCTCGTGAGGTGTCAGGCTCCATGCTACTCAACAAAGATTACCACACAATTAAGCACATAATCACGGAAGCGTAAAACAGGGCTTAAAAATTTTTCGAAATAATTTGGGCCTGAACTCAAATCATCATTCAAAATACTCCTAATCAAAGTAAAAGTTAAATCAAACTCATACGCAAAATAGGTAATATCAAATACCAAATCAGATACAGATCCCCAATACATAAAAACACAGGGCATTCCCCGGTTCAATACATAATACAATATATAACTAGGACTCAAGGGAATGGGGATCGACTAGCTGGCGTTCCACTCGTTCCAGCTTGGTTACCTGCGGATCCTGCAAATGGGTAACACAGACCCAAAAGACACAAAAGAAGGAAAAGAAATGCGAGGTCAAGCCTCAATACGAAGAGCCATCAAAACAGCAAATCATGCAACATGCTATAAATCAAGTCATGAAATGCATGAGGCTGTCAAGGAATCGGTAATCAAGACCAGTGTATCAACTGGCAAATCAACTCAAGTCGAGCCTCTATACCCACACAGTGTATCAACCAGGGAAATCATTGGTCTGTGATCTTCAGGACCCGTCAGCCCATCACAGCTCGGTGGTATTCCGAAACGACAACTCAGTCGCTCACCACTCCGATGATAGAGTTGGACCTTTTAGGCACGACTCATCAGTCTGCCGGTCACAACGTGGCTCTCAATCAGGTAATCAATCATCAGAAGGCTCAAGATGTATGCATGTATGCCAAGAAATTCATATCTGTTTTCTACATGCACAATTTACGCAAAACAAAACATACAATCAATCAATTCATCAAGTCTGCTGCACGTAAACATACAACAAAAGTCAAACAAATTTCATAACATGAAATATAGCCATTTCCACGCTCAAAGATGTTAGAGCTGCTCAATTCGTACCTCTAATAGCTTAAATATACCACAACAGATTTCTCAAAGCACGACACAACTCAACCTGCACAAATCTGCCTCTCGCTGGTCACGCTCAACACAGCAGGCACTTCCTGAATCGACAGAAATCTAGGGAAGAAATGTTCGGGTGAACAGTAGCTATCGAGAGTTTGAAGATGGAGATAAGAAATATCGGGTGGAAAATAATCTATGTGTCGCTCAACACTTATATATATAAATCTCCATACAACAGCTGTTGTTCCTCTAAATCATACGTCCGGTAATGCTACAGTAGAAGTCTTACAACTGAATCCACGTTTCTTCTCAACGGGAACAGCCGCCACCAACAGAAGTTGCACTACAATTACACAACCTCAAACGACGCCGTACCAACTAATCAAAACGACGCCGCAGCGCTCCAACAGCTGAGAACAAATCTCTCGCGCAACGACCAACAGCTGAGCAACTAACTAACTCAAATGACGTCGTAGAGGGACACATCACCATCGCTGTCGACAGCTGTTCACACCAACGCCTGGTCATATCAACGCATAAGATCCCTCTCCAGCTGATGACCAACACATCCAACAGCTGGCACAAAGCATTACACCCAAAACGATGTCGTTCCAACTTATTCAAACGACGTAGTTTCGATACCCGCTTAGAAACACGCTAGTGAAACCAACAGCTGGTTCCTGTTCACACTCACTGCTGAGTTGACTAGCGTTGACATCTGAATATGCCACTGCTGAAATACCAACAGCTGAATGCTCATGCAACTCACTGCTGACTTCCTCACGTGATAGCTCACAACTGATCACGCTACTACTGAAATACCAACAGCTGAATTGCCCGCAAGCCTTCGCATAAAAACGCTGCTGGCTTTACTTCTCCCAGCGATAAACCTTACTGCTGAACACTACTGGGATCATTTCCCGCTAGCAAAATGAAACTGCTGAACTCCAATTCCAGAAGTCTGAACTTCACAAACCAACTTCACAACAATTCATCAAAATATGAAATTCAAAATCCCTAAAATCTCGTGACTAATCCTAAGCAAATCTGATTAATCACTATTTGAATTTCTCAATCCTCACATTCTCCCCAACTTAAGAGATTTCTTCCTCGAAATCAAAGGCACAACAGGGAAGAAATCAGTCAAAACATTCAAATCTAACACAAACAACTAAGCTGACTCGAATCAAAGCTTAGAATTTACCTGGAATTCTCGCTATCATTGCTCAAATAGATGAGGCCAGTCTTGTCTCATCTTTTATTCCACTTCCCAGGTTGCTTCTTCTCGGTCATGCTTACTCCATTGGACCATCACCAACGGAATTATCTTGTTCCTCAACTGCTTCTCCTTCCTATCCAGAATCTGCACTGGATATTCCACATAGCTCAAGGCAGAATCCAGCTCAACTTCGTCGGTTCTCAACATATGGGAAGGATCTGGCTCATATTTTCTCAACATTGACACATGAAAAACATCATGTATCGCTGCTAATTCATCGGGCAGCCTCAATCTATAAGCCAACTGTCTGATCCGTTCGACAATCTCAAACGGACGAACGAATCTAGAAGCCAATTTGCCCTTAAATCTGAACCTCATCATGCTCTTGAAAGGAGAAATCTTAAGAAACACACGATCGCCAAACTTAAACTCTAACGGTCGACGTCTTCGGTTAGCATAGCTGGTAAATCTATCTTGTGCAGCCTTCATCCTACTCCGAATCAAATAAAAACATTGACACATGAAAAACATCATGTATCGCTGCTAATTCATCGGGCAGCCTCAATCTATAAGCCAACTGTCTGATCCGTTCGACAATCTCAAACGGACGAACGAATCTAGAAGCCAATTTGCCCTTAAATCTGAACCTCATCATGCTCTTGAAAGGAGAAATCTTAAGAAACACACGATCGCCAAACTTAAACTCTAACGGTCGACGTCTTCGGTTAGCATAGCTGGTAAATCTATCTTGTGCAGCCTTCATCCTACTCCGAATCAAATCAATCTGATCTTTCAT
>KQ993132.1:20467-41268 GCA_001598015.1 Dorcoceras hygrometricum | reverse complement strand
TTTTTTGATAGCCCTCATGCATTCATAGCATGTTTCATGTTTATCTGCTTTGATAGCTCTTCGTACTGAGGCTTGACCTCGTACTTGTTTCCTGCTTTTGTTTGTTTGGGTCTGTGTTGCCCATTTGCAGGTGCACTAGGTAATCAAGCTGGACCGAGTGGAAGTTCAGCTGGTCGATCCCCGCATCCCTGAGTCCCAGTCTATATATGATATGTATTGAACCGAGGGATGCCCCGTGTTATCATGTATTGGGGATTTATATTTGATTGATACTTGCTGTGTTGGAGTTTGAGTCAACTCGTATTTTATTATCGCTATTTTGAATGTATGATTTGAAGTTCAGGCCTATTGTATTTCAAAAAATTTTTAAGCCCTGATTTTTAGCTTCCGTGTTTATGCGCTTATTATGTGTTAATTGTTAGTAATTAGCACGGGGCCTGACATCCAGGCTGCCCGCAGTTACGGCAAGACCCCTGGACTCCACGACACTGCGAAGTTGGATGCTTCCCCCCGCACTGTCCACAAGACATACTGCCATAACCACTGCTACCAGAACTTACAGAACCAGAGGAACTCAAATTCGCCTTCTTCTTGAACTACTTCCCTCGAGGTCTAAACTGTTAGCGATTCGATTGCTGCGACCTTTGAGGAGATTGGAACAATTGCGACATATTCTGCACCGGCTGAGAAGCATGTCCAGACGTCGGCTGAACCGGAGCCTCTGCCTCCCACAAACTCTCCTCAATGTCTACCTCTCTGTTCACAGCGTCAACATAGTTCGCAGTGGATCCAAACAACACCATCCGGAACAAATCTGGCCTCAGTACCTTCATGAACTTGTTCCTCTTCGTCCTCTTCTGGTTGGCTACGTGGGGGACGTACATCAGAAGCGAAGAAAACTTCCTGGCATACTCGGCCACCTTCATCATCCCTTGCTTCAGATTATCAAACTCCCGCTCGCGACTGTTGTAGTAGGACTCCGTGGTATACTCCTGTTGGAACGCGACACAGAAGCTCTCCCAAGTAATCACAGCCCCACTCTCACGTAAGATACGGGAAGTACCTATCCACCAGCGTTGCGCATTATCCCTCATTTTCAACACCGCCAGCTTTAATCTCTTCTCAGGAGAGTACTCCAAAGTATCAAACAGCTCCTCCATCTGCACTAGCCAACTCTCGGCCAACTCACCACCCTCAGCAGCAGCAAAAGTCGGAGGGTTCGTCCGCTGGAACCTAGCTAAGACTAGCTCCATCTCGCCTATCTGTCTCGTCACATCCTCTACTTGCTGAGGACCCTCGTCACTATCTAAGGCCCTAGACCCCTCGGCGGAACGTCTAGAAGTCCTACCTCTGCCTCTTCTCGGCGGCATCTCTACAAGACACTCAAGGTAAGTCTAACAGCAGATATCAAAGAGACAGATAATACCATCACATAAGCCACAAAGTCAATCAAAAATCAAATCAAAACTCTGTGCCTAGACTCGAGTGTGATCAAATGAAATCCAGCTTATCCCAGTTTAAGCTCTGATACCAAAAATGTCAGGCCCCGTGCTAATCAATAAAGATTACCACACAATTAAGCACATAATCACGGAAGCATAAAACAGGGCTTAAAAATTTTTCGAAATAATTTGGGCCTGAACTCAAATCATCATTCAAAATACTCTAATCAAAGTACAATTTAAATCAAACTCATACACAAAACAGGTAATATCAAATATCAAATCAGATACAGATCCCCAATACATAAAAACACAGGGCATTCCTCGGTTCAATACATAATACAATATATAACTGGGAGTCAAGGGAATGGGGATCGACCAGCTGACGCTCCACTCATTCCAGCTTGGTTACCTGCGGATCCTGCAAATGGGTAACACAGACCCAAAAGACACAAAAGCAGGAAAAGAAATACGAGGTCAAGCCTCAGTACGAAGAGCCATCAAAATAGCAAATCATTCAACAAGCTATAAATCAAGTTATGAAATGCATGAGGCTGTCAAAGACGGTAATCAAGACCAGTGTATCAACTGGCAAATCAACTCAAGTCGAGACTCTATACCCACACAGTGTATCAATCGGGGAAATCATCGGTCCGTGATCTTCGGGGCCCGTCATCCCATCACAGCTCGGTGGTAGACACTCGAATCCGGCAGTCACCACTCTGATGATAGCGTTGGATTTCGGGTACGACACATCTGTCGGCCAGTCACAACGTGGCTCTCAATCAGGACATCAATCAATCAATCTGGCTCAAGATGTATGCATGAATACTATTCCATAATTAATTCTAAATGCGTACGATAACAATACGTGAAGACAGAACATCATAAACCAAATCAGGTAAAATCTGTTCACGTAATTCAGCCATCAATTCAACACAGAATTCATAACTCGAAATACAGCCATGTCCACGCTCAAAGCTGTTAGAGCTGCTCAATTCGTACCTCTAATAGCTTAAATCTACCTCAACAGATTTCTCAAGGCACGGAACAACTCAACCTGCACAAATCTGCCCCTCGCTGGTCACGCCCAACACAGCAGACACTTTCTGTAAGCTGAAATCCAAAAGCTAAAGAGAGCTGATGAAGTCTCGGGTTTCTCTTGGCGAAGATAATCGAACAACACTGCTACTTAGCGATCCTCTCCAAGGTCGAACTACAGCCTCAAATGGGTAGCAATCGAAAGAGCAACTCAAGGAGAATCCAGCGCCATAAATCTCGTTCAAAACAACTGCTGGAATCGACAGAAATCTAGGGAAGAAATGTTCGGGTGAACAGTAGCTATCGAGGGTTTGAAGATGGAGATAAGAAATATCGGGTGGACTCCTGGAGCTGAAATCCAAAAGCTAAAGAGAGTTGAAGAAGTCTCGGGTTTCAACTTGGCGAAGATAATCGAACAACACTGCTACCTCGCGATCCTCTCCAAAGGTCGAACTACAGCCTCGAAATGGGTAGCCATCTAAAGGGCAACTCAAGGAGAATCCAGCGCCACCAATCTACGTTCAAAACAACGGCTGGAAATCAACAGAAATCTAGGGAAGAAATGTTCGGGTGAACAGTAGCTATCGAGAGTTTGAAGATGGAGATAAGAAATATCGGGTGGAAAATAATCTAAGTGTCGCTCAACAGTTATATATATAAATCTCCATACAACAGCTGTTGTTCCTCTAAATCAGACATCAGGTAATGCTACAGTAGAAGTCTTACAACTGAATCCACGTTTCTTCTCAACGGGAACAGCCGCCACCAACAGACATTGCACTACAATTACACAACCTCAAACGACGTCGTACCAACTAATCAAAACGACGTCGCAACGCTCCAACAGCTGAGAACAAATCTCTCGTGCAACGACCAACAGCTGAGCAACTAACTAAGTCAAACGACGTCGTAGAGGGACACGTCACCATCGCTGTCGACAGCTGATCACACCAACGCCTGGTCATATCAACGCATAAGATCCCTCTCCAGCTGATGACCAACACAACCAATAGCTGGCACAAAGCATTCACCCAAAACGATGTCGTTCCAACTTATTCAAATGACGTAGTTTCGATACCCGCTAAGAAACATGCTAGCGAAACCAACAGCTGGTTCCTGTTCACACTAACTGCTGAGTTGACTAGCGTTGACATCTGAATACGCCACTACTGAAATACCAACAGATGAATGCTCAAGCTCACAACTGATCACGCTACTACTGAAATACCAACAGCTGAATTGCCCGCAAGCCTTCGCATAAAAACGCTGCTGGCTTTACTTCTCCCAGCGATAAACCTTACTGCTGAAACACTACTGGGATCATTTCCCTCTAGCAAAATGCAACTGCTAAACTCCAAATCCAGAAGTCTGAACTTCACAAACCAAACTTCACTACAATTCCTCAAAATCTGAAATTCAAAATCCCTAAAATCTCGTGACTAATCCTAAGCAAAACTGATTAATAACTATTCGAATTTCTCAATCCTCACATGAGACTTCAAATGTCGAGACGCATAAGCAATAACGTACCCGTTCTGCATCAGAACACATCCCAAACCACTCAGAGAAGCATCGGAGCACACAACAAATCCTCCAGATCCAGACGGTAGAGCCAAAACAGGAGCAGTAGTCAACTTCTCCTTCAACGTCTGAAAATTGTACTCGCACTCGTCAGTCCAAACAAACTTCCTATCCTTCTGAGTTAACTGAGTCATAGGCCTGGCTATCGAAGAGAACTTCTCGATGAAACGCCTATAATAGCCAGCCAATCCCAAGAAGCTGCGGATCTAGGAAACGTTCCTAGGTCTCTATTAGTTAAGAACTGCTTCGACCTTGCTAGGATCCACCGAGATTCCTTGTGCTGAAATCACATGACCCAAAAAGATACTATCAAGCCAAAATTCACACTTGCTGAACTTGGCGTACAACTGCGAGTCTCTCAATCTCTGCAAAATCAATCTCAGATGCTCCATATACTCTCTCAAGCTCCTCGAATACACTAGGATGTCATCTATGAAGACGATCACGAACCGATCAATGTACTCGCTAAAGACGTGATTCATCAAATCCATGAAAACATCGGGGGAATTCGTCAATCCAAAAGGCATCAGCATCGCAAGAAACTCATAGTGCCCATACCTCTTCCGGAAAGCTGTCTTCGCTACATCGACGTCTCTAATCCGCAACTGGTTATAGCCGGAGCGCAAATTAATCTTCAAGTACACCAATGATCCTTGCAACTAATCGAACAAGTCATCAATCCTCGGCAAAGGATACTTGTTCTTCACCGTCGCTTTGTTCAACTGTCTAAAATCAACACACATCCTCATAGACCCATCTTTATTCTTCACGAAAAGAATCGGAGCTCCCCAAGGCGACATACTCGGTCTGATGAAGCCTTTCTCCAGAATATCTCTCAGCTGATCCTTGAGTTCCTTCAACTCTGCTGGCGCCAATCGATACGGAGCTCTAGAACTCGGGGCTGTACCGGGCACCAACGATACTGAAGTCGATCTCACGTCTTGGAGGAAATCCAGGAATCTCATCCGGAAACACGTCGGGAAAATCTCGGACGATCGGAATATCGCTCAACTCCAGTCGTGACTCTTGGGAAACGTCAAGCGCGTAGATCATGAATCCAGCATTATCCAGCGACAGCAGACTAAAAATCTCCATGGCAGATACCATTGGAATCTTCGAGCGTGAATCAGCACCGTAGAAGTCCCACTTCTCACCCAAGTCATGGCGAAACCTCACCATGCCGTGGAAACATTCAACGGTAGCCCTATAGCTAGACAATACATCCATTCCCAAGATGCAGTCAAAGTCCTTCATCTCCAAGACAATCAGATTCGCCACTAACACATTCTGGTCAAAAAGAATCACACAATCCACAACAACCTCACGGGACATCAACCACACACCAGCAGGAGTAGACACAGACACAACATCACACAGTGGAGTAATTCTCAACCCACACGTATGCACAAACCATGCAGAAACAAAGGAGTGTGATGCTCCTGTATCAAATAAAACTCTCGCAGGAAAATCAAAGATAGAACATGTACCTGCGATCATCATACCAGGCGTCTCCTCAGCCTGCTCTCTCGTCAAAGCATTCGTCTGGGCCTGCTACGGTATCTGAAACTGTGGTCTAGAATATCCTCCAAACCTAGACGGTTCGTGGGGTTGGAATCCAGATCGTTGGGTCGGAACAGGAAACTGCGGCCTCTGAGAAGAACCACCAACCAAACCCTGCTGTGAAGGAACCGAAGTCTGTCCCCTCAACAAAGGATACACTCTCCGATAATGTCCAGGCTGTCCACAGTTATTACAAGTCCCCTGAACTCCACTACACTGCGAAGTCGGATGCTTCCCTCCGCACTGTGCTCAAGAACCACCTCCAGAACCACTGCCACCAGAACTCACAGAACCAGAGGAACTCGAATCCTCCTTCTTCTTGAACTACTTCCCTCGAGGTTTAAACCTTTGGCGATTCGATTGTTGCGACCCTTGAGTAGAATGGAACGATTGCGATGCATCCTGCACCGGCTTAAATGTGCGTCCAGCCGTCGGCTGAATCGGAGCCTCTACCTCCAACAAACTCTCCTCAATATCCACCGCTCGGTTCACTGCATCAGCATAGGTCGCAGGTGAACCAGACAACACCATCCGGTACAGATTAGGCCTCAAACCCTTCATAAATTTGTTCCTCTTTGTCCTCTCCTGGTTAGCTACATGGGGAACGTACAACAAAAGCGAAGAGAACTGTCAGGCATACTCAGCTACTCTCATGTTCCCTTGCTTCAGATTGTCGAACTCTCGCTCGCGACTGTTGTAGAAGGATTCCGGGATATACTCCTGTCGAAACGTAGCACAGAAGCTCTCCCAAGTAATCACAGCCCCACTCTCACGCAAGATGCGAGAAGTACCTCTCCACCAGCGCTGCACGTTATCTCTCAACAGCAACACTGCCAGTTTTAATCTTTTCTCAGGAGCGTAGTCCAAGGTATCGAACAACTCTTCCATCTGAACTAGACAACTTTCAGCCATAAAACCGCCCTCAGCACCGGCAAAAGTCGAAGGGTTCTTCCGCTGGAACCTAGCCAAGACTAGCTCCATCTCGCCTATCTGTCTGGTCACATCCTCTACCTGCTGAGTACCCTCATCACTATCCGATGCCCTAGACTCCTCGGTGGAACGTCTAGTAGCCCTACCTCTGCCTCTCCTCCGCCTCATCTAACAAACTCAAAGTAAGACTAACAGCAGATCTCAAAGGGACAGATAATATAATCACATAAGCCAAAGAGTCAATCAAAAATCAAATCAAACTCTGTGCCTAGACTCGAGTGTGATCAAAAGAAATCGAGCTTATTTCAGTTTAGGCTATGATACCAAAAATGTCAGGCCCCGTGCTATCACTCAAGATTAACGCACAAATACGCACATAATCGCGGAAGCATAAAAACAAGGCTTAAAAATTTTCGAAATAATTTGTGCCTGAACTCAAACAGTCATTCAAAATATTCCTAATCAAAATACAAGTTATTTCAAACTCATACAAAACAGGTAACATAAAATCTCAATTCAAATATAGATCCCTCAAAATACATAAAGACACAGGGCATCCCCCGGTTCAATACATATACGATAATAACTGGGACTCAAGGGAAAGGGGATCGACCAGCTGGCACTCCACTCTGTCCAGCCTGATTACCTGAAGATCCTGCAAATGGGTAACACAGACCCAAACAACACAAAATCAGAAAAAAAAATACGAGATCAAGCCTCAGTACAAAGAGCCATCAAAACAGCTAATCTTGCGACATGCTATAAATCAATGCTATGAAATGCATGAGGCTACCAAGGGATCGGAAATCAAGACCAGCACAACAACAGGCAACATAACAAGTCGAGCCTCTATACCCACACTGTCAGGCCCCGTGCTAATCACACAAGATTACAACACAATTAAGCACATAATCACGGAAGCATAAAATTAGGGCTTAAAAATTTTTCGAAATAGTTTGGGCCTGAACTCAAAACATACATTCAAGCATGAGGGCTATCAAGGAATCGGATAGCGAGACCAGTAAGTCAACTGGCAATCACATCTGTCGAGCCTCTATACCACACACAGCAAGTCAGCCGGTGGAAATCCTCGGTCCGTGATCTTCAGGGTCCGTAAACCCATCACAGCTCGGTGGTAGACACTCGAATCCGGTCGTCACCACTCCGATGATAGCGTTGGACTTTTCAGGCACGACAACTCAGTCGGCCAGTCACAACGTGGCTCTCAATCAGGTCGTCAATCAATATGCCAATCAGGCTCAAGATGTATGCATGTATGCCAATCAATATCAAATGCACAATGCATACAATTTACCATAAAACAGCATGTAAATCAATCAATTCCACACACTGTTTCACGTAGCAATCCCAACAACAGGCCAACAGATTTCATAGCAGGGAAATACAGTCATGTTTACGCTTCAAGCCACTAAGAGCTGCTCAATTCGTACCTCAATCCTCAGAATTCTACCTCACGGATTCAATACACGGCACGGAAGAACTCACGGCTAACGCAACCAGCTTTCTCTTGGTTCGAAATTCACGGCAGAAGCTTCAAGGAACTGAAATCTGTGCAAGGTAGCTAATATCTTAGCTCAAATCTAAACATCAACCCTTAAACACCTACGGCCAGAACTGAACTCAAGCTCTACACATCTACGTAGGTAATAACTACAAGAGTAAGGCTCAAAACAACGAGGAATGCTCACCCAAAAGCTCACGCTAGCTGGAGAACCAACGGACTACACGGTACGAAGACGCAGCAGCTTCGCTCTTCTTCTCCGATGCTAATTCAGGTTCTCTAATGGGTGGCAAACGAAAGAGCTAAGCTAGGGGAGTCCAGCGCCACCAAGATCTTCAAAAACGGAGACTGGAATCGATAGAAATCTATGGGAGAAATGTTCGAATGAACAGTGTCGGTCGAGGGTTTCAACAGAGATGAGGATAAGAAATATCGGGTGGAAAATGTTCTAAGTGTTTCTCAACACTTGTATTTAAATCCTCTATTCAATCTCTATCGACAAGACAGATCCCGACTAAAACAGATTCCTGCATCATTATATAGCGCCAAACAGATTCCTCAACCAGCGCTTAAAACCACCAGATTCCTCAGCGCTAACGCTAACCCTCGCGCGCTAGCCAAACGACATCGTATAGGTGACAGTAAGTCAACCGGGGAAATCATCGGTCCGTGATCATCAGGCCCGTCAGCCATCACAGCTCAATGGTATTCCGATACGACAACTCAGTCGATCCCCGTGATCGTTTGAACAGTACCTAACGAGGGTTTGAAGATAGAGATAAGAAATATCGGGTGGAAAATAATCTAAGTGTCGATCAACACTTATCTATATATCTCCACTACAACAGGTGAAGTTCACAAAATCAGACGCTACAGTAGGAGTCTTACGGTTGATACCAGCGCTTCCTCACAACGGAAACAGCAGCAACAATCAGACGTTGCATTTCTCTTCCCAATATTAAAACGACGCTGCATCACTAATCCAAACGACGTCGCAGCGTACCAACAGCTGAAACCAGATCCCTTTCGAAACAACCAACAGCTGGTCACACTAAATAATTCAAACGACGACGTATCAGAGTTCCTGCTAACAAAAGCCAAACGACATCGCGTTGCACCCACGGCTGAATCAGGTCCTTCACAAATTCAACAGCTGAATATCGCTACAACATCAGCAGTCAACTCCACTGGGTTGACCAACACGTGTCGCCTCCTCGTAAATCCTCGCGCCCGTGCATTAGCTGCCAATAGATTCCTCTTCAAGCACGACTACTGAATAACGAAACGACAACGTATCACTCCCGTGCCATCAACGACTGATCAGACTTCATCAGCTAGAGCTATAGTTGAACACTGACGTCTGAATTCTACTGGAATCAGATTTCTCTCATAAAACCCTCAAATCAACTCCAAATTTCAACCAGATTTCACCAAAAAAATCCTAAAGTCTGAAATCTGAAAATTCATAATTTACATGACTAATCCCAAATCAATTTCGATAAATCACTAATCTAAAATCTGATTCCTCACATCCTACAGAATCTCTTGTTACTTTTCAGCGACATCAAGATGCGGATTCAGATTCTTCTAGTCCTATGCATTTTACTACCGATGATCTTCCTCAGATCGAACAGTCAACTGCTTTCCTTCCTACAGATTTTGACTCAGAGTTTGCACAGCTTCGAGCTACAGTGAATAAGATTTATCTTGAGCATGTGCATGTTGGCGAAAGTGGCGGATCCGGATCTCGTTTCCCGGGGGCGCAGCGGAAGTTTAAAAATTGCCCCGAAAAACGTTCAATACATCAAATATATTCTATAAATCATACATAGGATGTTTTATAGAATGTCACCTTGCTGGCGTCTAGTCGAACTTCTTCGAGTTCCTTTATTTTGCCCTTTCTATCAAGTAGAAACTCCCTTTCCATAAAGGTGGCATTTTTAGAAACAAACACTTTTGTTTCGTTGGGATAGTAGAAGTAGTATCCAATGGAATTCTCTGGATACCCAACGAAGTAACATAAGATGGATCTAGTGTCCAGCTTATCTCCCACTGTCTGCTTCACGTAAGCAGGACATCCCCAAATCCTCATGAATGAGTATTTGGGCGGCTTGCCCATCCATATCTCATATGGAGTCTTATCCACTTCCTTGGTGTGGACATTGTTCAACAACATTGCCGCCGTTTCGAGCGCATAGCCCCAAAACGAGGTAGGAAGTTCGGTGAAGCTCATCATAGATCGAACCATGTCCATCAAGGTTCAATTACGACGCTCCGCTACACCATTGAGCTGTGGTGTGGCCGGAGGGGTCCACTGTGAGAGAATCTCATTCTCTTTAAGGTAGTTCTTGAAATTCAGAACTCAAGTATTCACCACCTCGATCGGATCTCAGTGCTTTAATACTTTTCCCCAACTGATTTTCTACTTCAGCCTTGAATTGTTTGAACCTTTCAAAGGATTCAGACTTGTGCTTCATTAAGTACAAGTACCCATACCTAGAGTAGTCGTCGGTAAAGGTGATGAAGTATGTGTGACCGTATTTAGTACCAATGCTAAGTGGGCCACACACATCAGTATGGATCAAATCCAATAGGCCTTGAGTACGCTCAGGCTTGCCCTTGAAAGGTTGTTTAGTCATCTTTCCCTTGAGACAAGATTCACAAGTCGGTAGGGAGTTAATGTCTGACAAATCAAACATGTCACTCCTAACTAACTTGTTCATCCTACTCAAGGAAATATGACCTAGCCTAGCGTGCCAAAGTTGTGCTGGGTTTAAGCTATCGTTTTTACTTTTTATTGTTTTTGTGTGTGTTTCCACATCGCGAGTTGGAACTTCTCTCAATGTAGAACATACCTTTCAGACATTAACTCTCATCTTGGAGATCAAATAGTGACATCGCGAGTGTTACTAGGTAAACCCATTTACCTAAAACACATCCAGTACTCTGGCCAGAGATTCATCACACTATTGTCTCCTCAGACAGCATAGGATATCCATTCATATAAGCGAGCGATGAATCCTCGACAACGAAGCATTGACTCCTACATGCATCAGGACCTCACCCAATCCTGCCACCTAATGACCCCAAGTGAGTCGGTATATGGGTCAAAGTGAGGCGCCTATCATGTAGAGTCTCAATGACGTTTCGAGTAGTGAGGACTAATCAGTACAACCAAGACCTCGGACTTATCCACTCGACAAATGGTAACCACTTGGATAGTCCGAACGAGGGTAGTTTGATAGATCACCAGGTCACTATCCATCTGCAAGCTCAGAACATCACAATGCTCCCTACCAATGAAACATGGTACTTCGCATCGCAGATGCTAGTCTCAAGCTCGGGCGGCCTTATCCTCATTTTGACGGCCCAATCGACTAGGAACGAGTTCAGAATACACAGTGACTATTAGATGTGTTTCATGATAGCCATCATATCCACTATCACATCTAACATACCCTATGGTGCATTCTAGGTCTTTATCCAACACAATTCTTGGAAAGTCCGAACGAGGGTAGTTCGATAGATCACCAGGTCACTATCCATCTGCATGCTCAGAACATCACAATGCTCCCTACCAATGAAACATGGTACTTCGCATCGCAGATGCTAGTCTCAAGCTCGGGCGGCCTTATCCTCATTTTGACGGTCCAATCGACTAGGAACGAGTTCAGAATACACAGTGACTATTAGATGTGTTTCATGATAGCCATCATATCCACTATCACATCTAACATACACTATGGTGCATTCTAGATCTTTATCCAACACAATTGTTAACATTATAACATAATGAAAATAAAGAACGCCATAATAGAAATGCGTATTTCATAAATAAAGATCATTATACACAAGAGTCAATAAAACCCAAACGCCACAAGTTGGATAGTTGGGCATCTACTCTAACAGTGCAAACCAGATTTCATATTGAGAAGCTCAAGGCCGCACTTTTTACAAAGATATCAAGCCTTGAGACTTCATTTCTCACCAGATCTGATAATCAAGACAGGATGCTCTTGTTCTAACCGATGTTCTCCGTAAGGAGATGCAAGCTCAGAAAACAGTGATGTCTCAAGAACTAGATGTTATTCGCAAGGTGGTCCAAGACCAGAAAGCTACTCTTTCCAATGATCTGATGGAATTCCGTGTTCAAGGATAGGAAAATTACAATATCCTCACCACTTAGTTATCTGAACTCGTTGCCTACATTAATAGGGGTGGTGATGCCAAAAAAGGGTAAATGAGCAGCAGCCGAGGTCCACCGCCTCCTGACGATCAAAACAGACCTGGTGGAGGCAATATAAGTGAACCTTCGAGGAAGAGAGGAAGTGGTTCGCAAAGTAGTTCAGGATGAAGAGGATTCAGATATTGGCTTGGAGAAGACTGAACAGTTTTTGACACTTTCAGTTCTTTGTACAAATCTCTTGTACTTAGCACAGTTTTGAAAATATATATATATATAGCGCGACTTCGAGCAATTTCTTTCGTATCTCTTTAAGTCGTAGGCTGCTAAGTTTTGTCATCACCAAAAAGGGGGAAATTGTTAAGATAAAATTTATAAGTTTTGGTGATAAAAAAAATAAGGCTAGGAACTGAACATAAGACTAAGATCTGGATGTTAAGTATTCGCAGAAGAGAAGGAAGTATTTCAGATCTAGACCGTTAGTATTCGTGGCTGTATCAGGAAGAACATTTATCAGATTTGAGCTAACAGGTTAAGTTTATCATATCAGAAAAGAGCGAAGTGTATTTAACAGAGGAATTCAGATCTCAGTTATTCGGGTTGAAGATTTCAGATCAGAGCTTATCATATTCGGATACTCAGATTTGGGTATTTGCTTTATGATAGTTATTGGGTCAAGTATTTCAGTATCAGTTTCAGTACAGAGGCTTTTGTATCAGATCAGATCAGAGAGTATCAGGTTTGAGTTCAGAGGCTATGTTAACAGATCTGGTGAGAAACAGATTCAGATTTGGTTACAAAATCTATTCAAGTATATCAGTTGTTATCTTCGGGAACAAAAGTCAGGTCAGATTCTGGTTTGTCAGATATTCAGGTATTTCAAAGATTTCAGATCTGGCAGAATTACGTTTCTACAAAAGGAGGGATATATTTGTAAAGGAGACAAGACTTCAGATTTGACAATGGTACAGTTAAAGAAACTTAACGGTAGTTTCAGATCTGGAGATATGCGAGAGAAAAGAAAGTTAAGCGTGTTTATTTGAGAGCAGATTTGAGGCTTCAGTGTCAAAACAGATGTGAGGTTCAGATTATATCAGGTATCTATTTCAGAGGAATCAACGATCGAGTTTTAATTGCATAAAGCCGTTTAGACAATTTGAATTGAAGAGACAAGATCAGAGCTACATTGAGTATAGTTGCACAGTACACAGAGTTGGTACAACCGATGTTTACCTACTTTGATATATAAGTCAACTCAGCTCTGACAAGCGCAGACAACCTTTTGCATAGCATTAATGGAGCATTTAATGCGATGATACGATGAAGATATGCAAGCAAGGTTTGTGTATACAGGCTCATTTATTGACCGTTGAGGATAGAAGAGTATATATAGCTGGAGATTTCAAACGAAGAAGCTCTCTAGCATCCCTGGTTACTCTCGGTGATTTTGAAAAAGCTCTCGGCGATTAACAAGCTCTCTCTCACTCTGAGATTTCCACAATTGCAAAAATACTTTGAATCTCAGCCTTCAAAATCTCAAAGAACACAATTTCAGCTCTTTCATAGATATTACCTTCGAGATATCTTCTGGTTTACATTAGTAAACTGTTCTTGTAGTTCAAATAACCAGAAGATTTACAAAACTCATTTGTTTCGTGTCTATTGTAAAATAATATTTGAGTCTGTAACGAACTTGCTGTGTGAAGCAATTCAAAAAATTCAATTGTTTGTATTCAGTAGTGTCATATGCGTAGATTCTGATTGCTAGGAATTCACTGTGGGCGAGGCTCAAGTGATCGGGTGTCTACAGAGGTTGTACACATCAAACTCTTCTAGTGGAACCTTCATGAAAAGGAAGAAGGGGAGACGTAAGATTTTCAGATCCGAACTTCCAGAAACAAATTCTTGATCCTTGCACTTTTACTTATTGCATCGTATTTATTTTACATAACTGTTCACTGTTTAATCGGTTTCTTTCCGCACAATTAATTGTTAGTCGAGAAAACGGATTTGAACTGAGAGCCTCAGATCTGGTCACTCAGATCTGAGTTAAGCAAGGCTTGTAAAAACTGTTTTAAGGTTTCCAAAAATAAAAAATCGAAGGAGTTCATTCAACCCCCTTCTGAACTCCTACGCATGTTTTAAACACTTTTTCGATTCCATTGATCCTATCACACTTGGATGTACGTAAAGTGTTTCATGTGCCAGTATGCCTCCCAAACGTACCAGAGATTAGCAGGATGATGATACACCTCCTCCTCCCCCACCTCCACAGTTGACGCCGTATGAGAGGGCTAGTATAGACGTGCTAGCCGGGATCACCAAGATGCTAGAGAGGCAGTCGGAGCGATGGGAAGTCTCACGAGGAGGATGTGGCTGAGTGGTTCCGAAAGCAGGGACCCAAGGAGTTTGCTGGGTTGAATCTAAGTAGAACTGTTAGACCTTCTAGGACTTGCCTTGAGAACTTAGACGGGTAGGACTAGCGAACCTAGAAATTTTTTAGGCATCTAAACTGTTTATTGAAATCTAGATTGACGGTAAACGCGTGCCTGTGGATGTTTTGATTTCAAGCAGGATCCGTGTTTTAGGTGTCACCAACATTGCCTTGCTAGATTCAGGGGTGACTCACTCGTTTATTTTGAGCTCGTTCATTCAGAGGATGAGTATTATTCCAGAGAGCTTGGGTGTGGCTCTCGCGGTGATGATCCCATCGGGAGAGGAGATATCAATGTCCAGTGTTGTCCAGGGTTTGGTGATGATGTTCCAGGATCATGCAGTCAGGGCCAACTTGATCGTTTTGCCGATGTCAGGATTTGACCTCATTCTAGAAATTGGACTGGTTGACGAAGTATGGAGCAGTGATTGATTTCCAATGGAGGTCCGTGACGATCAGGCCACCAGGGCAAGAGACTTTCCTCTTTGAAGCAGC
Source organism: Dorcoceras hygrometricum (assembly GCA_001598015.1). Lineage (NCBI taxonomy): Eukaryota > Viridiplantae > Streptophyta > Magnoliopsida > Lamiales > Gesneriaceae > Dorcoceras > Dorcoceras hygrometricum. Next base: position 26,080 of record KQ993132.1, on the reverse strand, counting down.
GAGGAGACCGCGGAAGCCCAGACTTATCTCTTTTCCACAGGTCAGGAAGCTAGTTGAGCTTGGATGTCAGGAGTTCTTGGCAAGTGTTACTACTTCAGGAGATTCAGCAGGCCCTTCACTGTCAGATGTGGAATTAGGCAAGGACTTTGCAGATGTTTTCCCGATGACGTTGTGGGAGTTCCACCGGAGCGAGAGGTGGAGTTTTCGATTGAGCTGGCGCCAGGTACAGTGCCCATCTCTAAATAATCATAAAGATTGGCTCCTGCCGAGATGAAGGATCAAGAGGACAAGAAAGTAACATTGTGGCTCTTGAGGAGAAGAAAAGATCCGAGATGGTAAACCAGATCAGGGAAGAGAAAACCTGATCAGGGATCTCAACAGCTGCATGCTTATCATGGGAACGCAGAAGGCTGCTATAGTGAAAGAAGCAACCAGCTGGGAAGAAAAGCAGCTGAGAAACCATCTCAGTGAAGTGACCTGCTTAGTGTAATGAACAAGCTGCTCGAAACAGCTCAAGAGCAAGAAAGAACAGAACAAGAGCAGCTAAGAACAAGAGCATATAGAGAGGAGAAGAAGAGAGCTTTGAACAGCTCAATGAAGAAACCAGCTCAGTGATAAAACGACTGAAGAAAACCAGCTGGAAGGACACCAGTTGGTAGACCAGATCATAAGTTTTGCGCCAGATCAAATAAATTAGTTTGTGCAATCTCAGAATACTAGAAGACAAACTAATTTGTTTGATCGATACGAACAAATCTCGAAGTTAGCAAAGGCTGCAGAAGCACCGATGAAAAGAGCCTAAGTCAAGTAAAGTCTGCGACGCATTTAAAGGCAAAGTACGCTAAGTACAACAGTGTTAGAAGACTTTTCAAACGACTAAAACTTTGTGTCCAACGGACAAATCTCCTCTTTGGGCTATAAATATCAAGAGCAGAGCACAAGCAGAAGTGAGCCCGTAGTGGAGAGAGTGTTGTGCAAGTGCAGAACGTAAAAAAGAAAATTGCACAACACAAAAACGTGTTGGTCGCAATTCACATACTATATGGCGGCTGGTGTGAAAGCTGGTTCAATGCCTAGGTGTGAGCTAATGCACTGATGGAGAGCTTCAAAGAATAATCAAGTCGACAACACAAGCTCTGGAAAGACATTGATAAATCAGCTTTGACAGGAGCACTTCCTAGTGTGTGAGATTTTATCTTCGAGAGATTGAGTGTACACTCTAAATGTCACACACATTCACTCATATATATATTCGATAGTGAGCGAAACAAAAAATTGAGTAAATAAAAACAAATACTCTCCTTGCAATCTTCGGACAGAGACATTAAACAATTTTGTGTTGTCTTTCACACTGAGACGTTAAATAAGTGTTGTAGACTTTCTCACTGAGACGTGAAAGAATTGAAGTTAGACACACAGCTTGCGGGCTGGTGTGCAGTGGTTGCTAGGAGTTCTTGCGACTGCTGGTCGTATGTCAGGTTGCAGCGGGGGACGCTGTAATCAAAGTCTTCTAGTGGATCCTTCCCGTTGCGGAAGAATGGGAGACGTAGGAGATTCAGCTCCGTATTTCCATAAACAAATCACAGCATATTCTTTACAGCTTTATGCATTTACATTCACGTGTTGCATATTGTTTACTCCGTTGAAAACTGTTAATTGGCTTTCGATTATAAGAGTTCGGTTTGAGTTGTTTCTGCATGATTCTATTTCATTACACAATCTGTGTTTCGGTGAACTAACTTTCAAGAACACTGACTATTGTAGCTCAAGATTTAATGAACCAGATCGTATGTGTTAAACCAGCTCGTAGAGCCGCTGGTATATTACATGCACAATCCGATTTCTGGTTGCGTGCTGTGTTTATGTTCAAAATTTTTAAAATGCACGTAACTTAAGGGTTCGGTGTCTTAGACTATGTGAGAGTCTAGGTGAGTTGTATGAGAGCTCACGGACACCCCCTATTTTTGATCCTAACATAGCCACTGTGGCTATGTGCTTTGTTGACTGTTGATGGAAAACAATATTTATTCATATATATAATTTAAATTTATTTTAATAGTATTATTTATCTTTGATTGTTGCAAACTTGTTGAATAAAGACATTGAATGTACTGTAGTGTATAGAAGATATGATAACGGATATTGTGGCTATCATGAAACACATCTATAGTCATTGTATATTCAGAATGGGTTCCTAGTCGATTGGGTCGACCGCAATAAGGATAAGGACCGCTCTAGATTGATACATGAGTACCACGTTTCATTGTTTAGGAACATGGATATGCTCTAAGCATGCAAATTGATAATCACTTGGTGATTTATCAAACCACCCTCGCTAGGAATTTTCATGTTATTATCGTTTGTTGACTGTATTAGTCCGAGGTTTTGGTTGTACATGATCAGTCTTTGTGAAGATAAAATTATATGATAGGATCAATATTGATCGAAAACAGCCTTAGGAGTTCAGAAGGGGGGGTTTAATGAACTCCTTATATTTAAAATTTTCAAAACCTTAAAAACAATTTTTACAAGCTCCTCGATTAACTTAAATCTGTGTTACCAGATTTAAGGTATCTCAGTCCAAATGCTGATATCTCGACTAACAATAAATGTGCGAAAAAAATTCGATTAACCAATGGACAGTGTAAACTTAAATAAATGCAATAAGTAAAGGTGCAAGGTCAAGAGTTTGTTTATGGAAGTTCGGATATCAAATCCTACGTCTCCCCTTCTTCCTTTTCAGGAAGGTTCCACTAGAAGGCTTTGATGAATCCAGACACTGTAAACACCCGATCACTGAGCCACGCTCCAAGTGAACTCCTAGCAATCTCCAAATACATGCAGCGCAGCTGCTGTTTACAAACGCTTTGATTTTTCTCAAACGGCTTTACGTAGCACGTTTGTTACAGACTCAATATGAATTGATAACAGTGAAATACAATGATTTTTGAGTACTGTAAATCTTCAAGAACTGTTTACAAATGTAAACTAGAAGATAACTCGAAGATTAACTCTATGAATCTTAACTGAATGCTCTTCGAGTTTTACACACTGGACTTAGGATATTTGCAATGACAATTTCTAGTAAGTGTATAAGAGATTTTCGTTGACAAAGAGTGAGTGTTGTAAAACACTGATAGCATCAAGAGCAAAAGGTAGCAGAGAGATTTATCATTTGAATTCTTCAGCCTTTTATACTCTTTGTTCTCAACGGTCAGAAATATTCTCCTCTGCATATCTTCATCGTATCATACAACTTCATACACTGCTCCACTGAAGGTAAATTGCGCTTCGTCAGGGCTAAATTGTCGTATAACCATATTTGGGTAAACATCGTATAACGTCCTCTGCGTACTGTGTACTATTACCCAAATAGCTCTGACATTGTCAGGCCCCGTGCTAATCGCTCAAGATTTCAGCACAGTTAAGCACATAATCACGGAAGCGAAAAATCGGGCTTAAAAATTTTCGAAATAAATTGGGCATGAACTCAAAACATCATTCAAAATATTCATACTCAAAATACGAGTTAAATCAAACTCAAGTCAGACAGATAACACCCACTCTCAAATCAGAATCAGATCCCCAAAATACATAATGTCACAGGGCATCCCCTGGTTCAATAGATAAATTAAATAAACTGGGACTCAAGGAAATGGGGATCGACCAGCTGGCACTCCACTCTGTCCAGCTTGGTTACCTGAAGATACTGCAAATGGGCAATGCAGACCCAAATGACACAAAAGCAGGAAAAGAAATACGAGGTCAAGCCTCAGTACAAAGAGCTATCAAAACAGCTAATCATGCAACATGCTATAAATCAATGCTATGAAATGAATGAGGCTATCAAGGAATCGGTAATCAAGACTAGTGTATCAACTGGCAATTCATTTCATGTCGAGCCTCCATACAACGGTGTATCAACCGGGAAAATATCATACTCAAAATACGAGTTAAATCAAACTCAAGTCAGACAGATAACACCCACTCTCAAATCAGAATCAGATCCCCAAAATACATAATGTCACAGGGCATCCCCTGGTTCAATAGATAAATAAAATAAACTGGGACTCAAGGAAATGGGGATCGACCAGCTGACACTCCACTCTGTCCAGCTTGGTTACCTGAAGATCCTTCAAATGGGCAACGCAGACCCAAAAGACACAAAAGCAGGAAAATAAATACGAGGTCAAGCCTCAGTACGAAGAGCTATCAAAACAGCTAATCATGCAACATGCTAAATCAATGCTATGAAATGCATGAGGCTATCAAGGAATCGGTAATCAAGACTAGTGTATCAACTGGCAATTCATCTCATGTCGAGCCTCCATACCACGGTGTATCAACCAGGAAATCATCGGTCCGTGATCTTCGAGGCCCGTCAGCCCATCACAGCTCGGTGGTAGACACTCGAATCTGGTAGTCACCACTCCGATGATAGCGTTGGATTTTTCAGGCTCAACACATCTGTCGGTCAGTCACAACGTGGCTCTAATCTCGGGTCATCAATCGATCAATCTGGATCAAGATGTATGCATGAATGCCAAGAAATTCATATCTGATTTCTACATGCATATAATACGTAAACAGCACATACAAATCAGTAATTCAAGCAGTTCATGTAATCACAGATTTCACAGAAGCCAACTCATAACTCAATATTAGCAGGTTATGCTCGAAGCTATTAAATTCACGCTCCATCATACCTCCAGCAGCTGATTCTACCTCAACAGATTTTTACCAAGGCACGGAAATCCACCAGCGCAAATCAGCTTTCACCTGGCTTATTCAACCACGGCAGAAGCTATCCTGAACCTCAAATCCAGAAGCTGAAACTAGCGGAAGAACTATCGAGTTACACTGTACGAAGAAACCACCAACTTCGTGATCCTCTCTAAGGTCGTTCTACAGCCTCAACTGGGTAAAAAAATCGGAAGAGAAACTCACAAGGATCCGCGCCACCAAAATCGCTCAAAACAACGACGGAAAACGGCGGCAATCGACGGAAAATAGTTACGGGTGAACAGTAGCTAAAAGAGGGTTTGAAGTTGGAGATAAGAAATATCGGGCTGTAAATAATTCTAAGTGTCGATCAACACTTATCTATATATAAATCCCAAATCCATAAGCTGCTGTTCAAAAATATCAGACATCGAAAACAGTAGGAATCTTACAACAGAAACCAGCTTTTCTTCTCACGAAATCAGCATCAACCATCAGACGTTGCATTTCTCTTTGTGCACCAAAACGACGCCGCATCAACTAATCAAAACGCATCGCAGCGCCTCCAACGGCTGATGACAGATTCCTACCAAAACAACCAACAGCTGAAATACGCTTATTAACTCAAAGCGTAACTACACAAAACGACGTCGCATCAGGGATACGTCATCCTCGCTGCCAACAGCTGATCAAACCAACGTCTGGTCAGCACCAAAACGACGCCGCATCAACTAATCAAAACGACATCGCAGCGCTCCAACGGCTGATGACAGATTCCTACCAAAACAACCAACAACTGAAATACGCTTATTAACTCAAAGCGTAACTACACAAAACGACGTCGCATCAGGGATACGTCATCCTCGCTGCCAACAGCTGATCAAACCAACG
>KQ993130.1:4433-15399 GCA_001598015.1 Dorcoceras hygrometricum | reverse complement strand
TTGTGCGTCTGCTTCGGTTAGGTTAGAAGTGCTCGCTGCTGGTACATCAGCAGGTGGTCTAGAGGTGCTGCCTGCTCATTCACCAGCTGGTCGCGATTGCTTTGCTTCCAGCTGATGAGAGGTGCTTCCTGCTGGTACATCAGCAGGTAGCCTTGATGCTTGTTGAATATCTCTTGCGACTGAGTGATCAGCAGGAGATACCAATTGAAAGTTTCTCGCGACTGGTTGTCCAGCAGGTAGACTTGATGTAACTTGGGAATTGCTTGCTGCTTGATTCTAAACGTGAGCATAAATCGTGAAGGCTTGCAGCTGAGTTGGACTTGAAACTTGTTTCATCAAATACTACGTGAGCAGTTTCTTCAACATTCAAACTTCTGCTTTTGAACACTCTATATGCTTTGCTCACTGCTGAATATCCTAAAAAGATGCCTGCATCAGATTTTGGTTCAAAAGCTGATGCTTTTGGTGCCACGTCATCGGAGTCGTCTAAGACTGTTGATTCTAAACGTGAGCATAAATCGTGAAGGCTTGCAGCTGAGTTGACTTGAAACTGTTTCATCAATACTACGTGAGCAGTTTCTTCTAACATTCAAACTTCTGCTTTTGAACACTCTATATGCTTTGCTCACTGCTGAATATCCTAAAAAGATGCCTGCATCAGATTTTGGTTCAAAAGCTGTTAGATGCTTCTTGCCATTATTATGAATGAAACACTTGCATCCAAACACCCTGAAAAGAAATATCAGGCTTCTTGCTATTCCAGATCTCATAGGGTGTTTTATCATGCATCCTATTTATCATTGATCTGTTCTGAGTATAGCATGCTGTATTAACTGCTTCTGCCCAGAATTTTTGTGAAATGCCTGAATAAGCAATCATGGATCTAGCAGCTTCTTTTAAAGTGCGATTTCTCCTCTCAGCTAGGCCATTTTGCTGAGGAGTTCTAGCTGCTGAAAGCTCATGCTTTATTCCAATGTCATCCAGATACGAAGATAATTTTTGATTTAAAAACTCTGTTCCTCGATCACTTCTTATCCGGTTGACTGTACAAGATTTGTCATTTTGTAAACGTTTTAAAAGCCTAATCAACTGGTCAGCAGTATCGGATTTTTCTTTTAAAAACACCACCCAAGTATATTTGGAAAAATCATCAACGATTACTAGGGTGTAGTTCATTCCCCCTAAGCTGGTTATAGAAACAGGACCAAAAAGATCCATATGCAAAAGCTCTAAGCTTCGGGAAGAACGTTTACCGCCTTTGGTTTTGAAAGTAGATTTGATTTGTTTTCCCAGTTGACAAGCTGCACAAATCTTGTCCTTAGAAAAAGAGATTTTAGGCAGACCAGAAACCATATCATGTGTACTCAACTTAGCAATAGTTTTGAAATGCAAGTGATTCATTCTCTGGTGCCACAACCAGCTCTTGGAAGAGCCAGCTGCAAGACACAAATGTTCAGACTTCACTTGTTCTAACCAGTTGATAACGTAGGTGTTCCCAGAACGCTTACACACCAACACGGTTAGACCAGTTGAGTCCTGAACTGTGCACGTGTGTTGTTGAAAATTAACAAGGAAACCTTTGTCACAAAGCTGACTGATACTTATCAGATTGTAACGCAAGTTATCAACAACAAGAACATCAGAAATAGAGATGTTACCATGGGTAAGCTTACCCTTACCACAGTGTTACCATATGCGTTATCTCCGAAGACAATTTTTGCTCCTTTGTGTGGAATCACATCTTTCAGCAGCTTCGGATTTCCAGTCATATGTCTTGCACATCCACTGTCTAAGTACCACACTTTTGATGTGTCTGCTGGTTCGTACCTGTGATCCTGCAATTATACAAAGAAACTTTTGGTACCCAATTTTACTTGGGTCCAGATTGGATTACCCCTTTCGGGACCCAAATTTGAATAATCCTTACGGTTTTTCCAGTTCTGGGATCCACGAAAGTATGTGCAAAATCACGTGCTGGTCTTTTTGAGTTTTGGTTTCATATTTTGATCATGTGCAGTTATACATCATGTCAGCTTTGACAAAGCTCATTTTATTGAACTTGTCATAGGCTGATCGTGATTGAGTACTTGACTCTCCTTCACAGAACTCACTATTGTTGAATCCAATACCAGTCTTATCACTGGCTTGCTTTTGGCTTTCATATAGCTTGCAGCGAGAAAGATTAGCCTTGTTCCAGGAGCTCATTTCTATAGTTAATTTATCAACTTCAGCCTTGAGCTCGCTGGCTTCATCTTTCAGCATCTCATTCTCAGCTTGTAGCTTACTCAACTCAGTTTTTAGAATGTCAATATCCTCAAACTCATCAGAATTTGAGTCAATCGAACTACTCTTTAAACTCATGTTTTCAGCCTTAGCTTCCTCGAATGAATGAGAAAGCTTCCGGTACTCTTTTACCATGTCATTAAGTGCTATGACAAGGTCATCACGTGTAAATTCAACATTCGAGAAATCAAATACCTCATCTTCGTCTGTTTGGTCAGCCATGAAGTAGTGAACCTCCTCTTGTTCACTATCACTTGAAGATGAGCTGCTGCTGGATGAGTCTGAGTCGCTATCAGCCCAGCTTTTGGTGCTTTCCTCAGCCACCAACACTTTGCGATCATGCTTGCGACTGAATCTTTTGTTGCTGCTGGTCTTCATCTTTCTGTCGCTTGATCTTTCTTTGAACTTGTCCTTGGATTTATCCTTGGACCTATCAACAGTTCTTTCATTATCTTCCTCATCGCGTTTGTATCGCTCTTCTTTCCTGTATCGATCGTCAGCTCTTCTATCATCTCGCTTGTATCTATCGTCTCTCTTGGGTCTGTTGCAATCAGCAGCAAAATGACCTGGACGATCACAGTTATAGCATTTCAATTCAGAAGATACTTTATCAGATTTATTATAATTATTGAATGAAGTAGAAGAGTTGAAAGATCTTCTCAGGTATTTCCCAAACTTCTTAACGAAGAGGGACATGACGTCATCAGAAATTTGATCTGCTGATTTGCTCGTGCTTGGAGAGCATGGTTCAGCAGTTGTAGCAGCAAGAGCTTTCGTTGGCTGGGAGGTTGATGGACCAGCTTCTGATCTTGTCTCTAGTTCGAACTCATATGCTTTTAGATTTGCAAACAAGTCATGAAGCTCCATTTTTTTGAGGTCCTTTGATTCCCTCATAGCCATGGTTTTCACGTCCCACTCTCTGGGCAGGGCTCTCATAACTTTTAGCACTAACTCCCGGTTACTGTACTCTTTGCCCAAGCTGTTCAACTCGATGATAATAGCACTAAAGCGCTCGTCAAATTCAGTCATTGTTTCGCCGTCTTTCATCTTGATTGCTTCATATTTTTGCTGAGCCACTGTCAGCTTGTTCTCTTTCGTTTCATCGCTGCCTTCACATATTTGGACAAGCTTTTCCCATATTTCTTTTGCTGTGGCACAGGTCTTGATTTTGCTGAACATATTTTTGTCTTTGTCCAGCGTTTTGTATAGGATGTCCCTGACCACATTTTCCAAGTTTGCTTTCTTCTTGTCATCGTTGGTGTACTCATGTCTTGCTTTCTCGAGAAACTGAGCCTCACCATTTGACACAGAAAACGCAAGATTGGGCTTCATTATCTTCAATGGCCCGTCAGTAATAACATTCCACATCTCATCATCCATAGCAGCAAGATGCGCCTGCATGCGAATCTTCCAGTCATCGTATTCATCTCTGGAGAACAAAGGAATCTTGTTTTGTGAGGTAGACATATTAGTATGATGAAAAGCACAAAGATAACTGTTCAATAACTGAGATTTCCTGCTCTGATACCACTTGATGGTCCCAGAAATAGGATCACTAAGCAAATAGGAGTTCAGAAGGGGGGGTTGAATGAACTCCTTCGATTTTTCTATTTCAAAACTCTTTTAAAATGTTTGAATCTCAGTTTTATGCAAACTTCTCAGCCAACAAAATTTGTGCGGAAAAAGGCCGATTAGTTTGTGAACAGTGAATAATGTGCAACACTAAATAAATGCGTAAGTAAAAGATTTGAGTCAAGAATTTGTTTCTGAAAGTTCGGATATCAATATCCTACGTCTCCCCTTCTTCCTCCTCGGAAGGTATCACTAGAAGACTTTGATGCAAGTAGATCGTCTACAAACACCCGATCCCAAATCCAACAGCTATTGAGAACTCCTAGCACTTCACAACACTTCACGCAGACTTTGCTGCTGGTTTACAACGCTTGAAAGTTTTTCGAACTTCTTAACCAAGACAGTTCGTTCCAGACTCTATGGAATATAACAATGAAAACACGTATTTAGAGACTGTAAATATCTTCTGGTTTCAACAATGAAAACAAGATAACCAGAAGATTGACTCGAAGGTATTTCAATGAAGAAAAACTGGTAGGTTCTTCGAGTCCTTGAGCTTTTTGGATATTTCAACGAAGAGAAAGCTCTGAGAGTATTTTGACAGCGATTCAGTAATAGCAATAGCAAGAGATGTCTTCTTCAATTCAAAGCGTCTGCTATTTATATCCTTCATCCAACGGTCGATGAATCCAGATAAGGCAACAAATCCTTTTTGAATTTCTGACAGTAGTACGCCGTCAATCCTGCTCCACTACAAGGTAAATTGCGTTAAGTCAGGGATACGAGAATTATTTCCATATATGAGCCATCCCGTTGTAACGACCTCTGCCAATGTGTACTATTCATCCAAAAATAGTACCAATCTTGTCCCCTTAATTCCAGGCAATTTGTACGATTCTATTATGGCCATTGATATTTTCCAATTGAGTATACGATCAATTTGAATCAATTTTAGCTTGCGCCTGAAACAACTTTGACAACCAGATCCAATTTCCTTCATCGTGGTTTCAAATGTTGCGACTGGAAAATACTTGAAAGCGTCGATTGGTTTCCACGTGTGATTTTCCAGCATCTGGTTATACATAAGATCCAACGACTGGTTGAATAAAACTCTGTAGCTCTCGTCTGGATATAGCACCACTGTAGCTTGCGTCTGGTTTCAATACGGTGTCGCTTTAACTAAATAAAACGCTGTCGTTTGCACATGCTACCAGTTGGGATCTTGCGTCTAGATAAAATGCTGTCCTGCGACTGGTTATCAAAAACGCTGTCGTTTTAACTTAATCATACGACATCGTTTGCAAAACTCTCGACTGGTTATACTTCACTGTACACTTCGACTGGATACTATCCACTGTTCACTGCGACTGGAAACTAACCACTGTTCACTGCGACTGGAAACTAACCACTGTTCACTGCGACTGGATAGAATTACTTCAAAACGCCGTCGTTTCTAGTATAAAAGCTTGCGTCTTGATATACTGTTTCTCGAATCTGAAAAGCAATCCTGTCGACTGGTTTTCCTTTCCTATTGACAAACACCAGATATAACTTGTTCCATTTTGTTATCACCAAAACCATAAATTTTATCCTAACAGATCCCTATATGTCACACCTCAATGCTTGCCACTTCACCATGTCGTGATCACATTGATCCATAGGCTCATAATCATTATACATTAACAGGGGATCCTCGGGCCTGGCTACCCGGCTAGCTCCCATCGTTACTTTGCCCCACAACACTTCAATTTGTCAAAAATATTTTCATTCATGCCTTAACATAATTTAAACTTTCATGATGCATGAGTTTCATAAAAATCATGCAACTTTAAAACCTTGGCCCATCAATATATTCTAATTTTCTTAAAACATTACATACATAAATACATAACATGATACATATAAAATTAAAATTATATTCATGGGCCTATGCATTATTTTTCTTCGGCCCGGTCAAGGACTGGCTCAAGCGACTGGCCCCCTAATTCTAAGCCCCAAAGCCTCAACTCAAACTTAGAAAAATCCTAAGCCCAACTCATCTTGGCCCAACAACTAAGAACAAAATCTTTTTAAAATCATTTGAAGGACTCGACCCAACATCGTTAAAAAGGCTTAAAATTCATTAAAATAAATATCGGCCCAAAGTACACTAATTTGGTTAAAAACTCAATCTAATTAAAAATTCCAGCAACTTAAAATAGATTTTGACTTAAAATCGTTGACCCAAAAATAATTTTGACTCGAACTAATTTTTAACTTAAAAGTTGACTTGACCCGGTAAAAACGACCAGGACTTAAAAAACTAATTTGGTTAAAAACTCAATCTAATTAAAAATTCCAGCAACTTAAAATAGATTTTGACTTAAAATCGTTGACCCAAAAATAATTTTGACTCGAACTAATTTTTAACTTAAAAGTTGACTTGACCCGGTAAAAACGACCAGGACTTAAAAAAAATAAAATTACCCGGTCCAAAAATAAAATAACTCGGACCGAACTTAAAATATTGACTCGACACTTAAACCACTCGACCCGACCCGATTGAACCGACCCATCGGCCCAAACGAACCGGCCCAAACCAAACACTCAACCCTAAACCTAAAATACACTCTCCTGCACAAGCTGCCGCCGCGACCAGTCTCCGGTTGATACCTTCGTTCTCCCTGCTCCGGCCACCACTGCCGGAGCCCTTCCGACTGGACCACCCCCAGTCCAGGCGGTTCTAAATTGACCAACCTTGCCTCAAACCGTGACCTAACCAGGGAGATATGGTCGCTACAAGTGGACGCACCAGCCATACTGCACCGTCGCGACCACCTGCTGGTTTCGCGTTCGTTCTCCCTGCTCCAGCCACCACTTCTGGAGCCCTTCCGTCTGGACCATCCCCAGGTCCGGGCGGTTCTAACGAGACCAACCACAGCCCCAACCGAGCTCGCACGAAGGAGAACGAACGCTGGGAAGGAGACGCACGCGACACGCACAAACACACACTGCACGGTGTGCGACATCAAGCCATTGGTTCGACCACAATTCCACCACTTCGAATCACGAAAAGCCACTCATAGGACCACCATGAACCACTTAACCATGAGCCAAGACCCCTAAAGCAGCCCATGAATCGAAGCCATGCAAAAAGGATCAAAACCGTGAGGTGCACATATGAGTACATGCATGATCATGAACATAAACCTTGAGATATGAAGCATAAACGAAATTTCCATGCATAATCTTTATAAAAACAGTGTAATATGATCTATATGGTGAGAAAATAAAGAATGTAACATGCCTTGATTGATAGAGAAGCAAAAATACGTGATACCGGGGCGGAGGACAATGGAGAAGACCACACCTTAGAGTTTCACTCCAAAACTTGCAAGAATTTGGTCACCTTGGGGAGGATGGAGGCTGAAGTTGGCTGATGAGAGGAGAGGCTAGGGTATTTTCGAGTTTAGGTGAAGGGTGTATGAAAAATGGGCTAAAAAGCCCTTCCACCTTGTTAGGACAATATTTATAAGTTTTGGTGATAACAAAAATAAGACAAGATGATATTGGACAATCAGTTGTCGCATTCTTCAGGAGATTGTTTTATCTACAGTGGTATTTCAGCAGTTGGTTTATTCGTGAGCAATCAGCAGATGTTGTTGTCTCGATCAGCAGGTACCGTTTTGAGTTTCAGCGTGTTTTGCTAAGGACTGGTAAACGACAGCGTTTTGATAAGTTAGAATGACGTCGTTGGAGTGCACTGTTTCGTATCAGCAGATGGAGTAATCAGCAGATACTTTCTTGAAGAGTTCAGCAGTTGGTTAAGTCTATTTGTTGAAGATTGTGATACGACAGCGTTTAGTTAAGTTGGAACGATAGCGTTTTGATTGATTCAGCAGAAGTGTTCCTTTAGCTTATCAGCAGACAGCTACATATTGTTAACCAGCAGATGCTTTACAAAGATAATAAAACGGCGTCACTTAAATAAGTTGACACGACATCGTTTTATCGCTAAAGGAATCAACAGATGGAAAAACGCATATGCATATCAGCAGGTGAATTCTTCCAAGCGTTTTTCCAGTCGAGGTTCTTGACAACGACGATGGATGTAAGTGCTGGTTATCAAAGTAATTTCAGGCGCAAGCTCAAAGTGTTTCAAATACGATCGTTTGCTCATAAGGAAAAGATTTGTACGATCGTACAGTTGCCTGGAATGAAGGAGACAAGTTAGGTACTATTTTGGGTAAATAGTACAGTGTACAGAGGCCGTTTCCCTATGCTTGCACAAATATGGAAAGAAGACAAATTGGCTCTGTGGATGAGCAGTTTACCTTGTAGTGGAGCAGGAATTACGGTGTACGATTTTGGCAGTAATTCAAACGGGATTCATTTTCCTTTGGAGAATTAATATGACCGTTGCAGTCGAAGCCTATAAATATCAGCAGCGGTGTTGAAGAAGACACACTTCGCTAATCATCTATTGCTGTAACGCTGCCAAAATCTCTAAAGAGCTTTCACTTCGTTGATATCTTCAAAAAGCTCAAGACTCGAAGAACTTATCGTTTGATCTTCATTAGAAAAACATTCGAGTCAATCTTCTGGTTGTTCTTTGTTGAAACCAGAAGATATTTACAGTCTCTAGATTCGTGTTTTCATTGATATATTCATTGAGTCTGTAAACGAACTGTCTATTCAAAGAAGTTCGAAAAACGCTCAAAGTCATTGTAAAAACCAGCAGCGAAGTCTGCGTGAAGTATTGTAAAGCGCTAGGAGTTCTCGTAGCTGCGGGTTACGGGATCGGGTGTTTGTAGAAAGGATACTCACATCAAAGTCTTTTAGTGCTACCTTCCGAGGAGGAAGAAGGGGAGACGTAGGATATTGATATCCGAACTTCCAGAAACAAACTCTTGACTCAATCTCTTACTTACGCTTTTATTTTGTGTTGCGCATTGTTTATTGTTCACAAACCAATCAGCCTATTTCCGCACATATATTGTTGGCTGAGAAGTTTGCATAAAACTGAGATCCAAACATTTTAAAAGAGTTTTGAAATAGAAAAATCGAAGGAGTTCATTCAACCCCCCCCCTTCTGAACTCCTATTTGCTTAGTGATCCTATTTCCGGGACCATCACACCTTGTTTTATTTAAAAAAATATAAGCCCATCATTATACTAGCCCATCCCCTAATTAAAAAGGCTTTAAACATTTAAATATCAGCCCCCAAGCCTTTAATTTTCGTAACATAAGGCCTCTTAAATTTAAAAGTGTCATAAAAGTCATAAAAATGGCCTGTATAGGCGAAAAACGGGTCCTCCTCGGTAACCGTGCATAAAATCTCATTTTCTTAGAAATTGTGCAAAAAATAAATATATTTTGCTTTAAAATATGTCTAAGTGCTAAAACATTAAAATATTTTCGATTTGGTCGACTCCGGACTCGTCCCCGCTTACCGGTCTCAAACCGTACCGTAAAGCGATAAGCACACGTAAAGCATAAAATCATCACATAAACACATACATGACATGCAAATCATATAATCATAAGGTTTTCCTCCTAGTCATGCATTAAATTCACGTAATTAGGATTTCCGGGCGTTACAACTCTCCCCCCCCCTTATAGAAATTTCGTCCTCGAAATTGAGTTACGTACCAAAAAGTTCTGGGTAGCGCGTCCGCATATCGGCCTTGGTCTCCCAGGTAGCCTCATCTGCTGAGTGATTCTGCCACCGGACCTTGACCATCGGAATCCTCCGCGCTCTAAGCCTGCGCTCCTCTCGCGCTAAGATCTGAACTGGTCGCTCCTCAAAAATAAATCTGGCGCCAACTGAAGCGGCTCAAAGTGCTTCACATGAGATGGGTTCGGGATGTACTTCCATAACATCGAGATATGGAACACGTTATGCGCTGCTGACAGACTGGGTGATAGTGCTACACGATATGCTAACGTATCGACCCTCTCCAAAATCTCAAACGGTCCAATGAATCTCGGACTAAGCTTGCCTCTCCGAAGCGCATCACGCCCTTCATAGGCGATATCCTCACAAATACATGGTCCCCTACTGCCAACTCCAGATCTCGTCCTCTCCGATCGGCATAACTCTTTTGACGACTCTGAGCTGTCCTCATCCGATCTCGTATCCTGGTCACAATATCAGCTGTCTGCTGTACCATCTCTGGCCTAGTCAAAATCCTCTCTCCAACCTCATCCCAATGCACGGGAGACCTACACCTCCTCCCGTACAAAGCCTCATAAGGAGCCATCCCAATTGACGACTGAAAACTGTTATTGTACGTGAATTCTACCAAGGGCAACCTAGAATCCCACGCACTCTGGAAATCTATCACACAGGCTCGTAGTAAATCCTCTAGAATCTGGATGACTCTCTCCAACTGACCGTCTGTCTGCGGGTGAAAAGCCGTACTGAATGATAGCTTGGTCCCCACTGCAGCATGCAAGCTCCTCCAAAACGAAGAAGTAAACCTGGAATCCCTATCTGACACAATAGAGACCGGTATGCCATGCAGCCTGACAATCTCCCTAATGTATAGCTCTGCATACTGCGCCAATGTGAAAGTGGTCTTCACCGGTAGAAAGTGTGCGGACTTGGTGCGTCGATCCACAATCACCCAAATCGCCGTAAATCCTCTGGGACTTCTGGGTAAACCAATCACAAAATCCATCGCGATGTTCTCCCATTTCCACTCAGGGATAGGGAGTGGCTGTAGTAACCCTGCTGGTCTCTGGTGCTCTGTCTTGATCTGCTGACAAGTCAAACACTCTGATACAAATCATCCGATATCCCTCTTCATCCCTGGCCACCAGTAAAGTGTCTGCAAATCCCTATACATTTTCGTACTCCCTGGATGAATGGAATACGTCTGATAAGATCTCAGCTCTCAACTGCTCAGTGCTGGGTACCCACGTGCGACCCCTGAAACGGACTATCCCATCCTCAACTGTGTATGAACCCCGTCATCTAGCCTCATCTCTCTGTCTCCACTGCTGTAACTGCTCATCTGCAGTCTGGCCGTCCCTAATCCGATCTCGAAGAGTCGGCTGAACTGTGAGTGCTGCGAGGCTAGGCGCACGTCCTACTGAATAAAACTCCAACCCAAATCTCTGAATCTC
>KQ993129.1:44813-56523 GCA_001598015.1 Dorcoceras hygrometricum | reverse complement strand
ACCAAAACGTGCTCATCAAATCGAAGCACACAATCCAACACCACTTCATGGGACCACAGATTCACACCAGCAGGGATAGACACGGAAACAACATCACACAATGGGGAAGAACTCAACCCATACTCACAAACAAAAACTCATAAATAAAAGAGTGTGATGCACCAGTGTCAAATAGAACTCTCGCAGGATAATCAAAGATAAGGCATGTACCTGCGATAATCATACCAGGCGCCTCCTCAGCCTGCTCTCTCGTCAAAGCATTCGCCTGAGCCTGCTGCGGAATCTGGAATGGAGGTCTCGAAGGTGCTCCAAACCTAGAAGGCTCACGGGGTTGGAAACCAGATCGCTGGGTAGGGGCAGGAAACTGTGGTCTCTACGAAGAACCACCAGCTGAACCCTGCTGTGAAGGAACTGAAGTATGTCCCCTCAACAATGGACATGCTCTCCGAAAATGTCCTGGCTGTCCACAGTTATTGCAAGTCCCCTGAACACCACGACACTGCGAAGTCGGATGCCTACCTCCGCATTGTCCACAAAATCCACCGCCAGAACCACTGCTACCAGAACTCGAGGAACCAGAGGAACTCGAGTTCGCCTTCTTCTTAAATTGCTTTCCTCGAGGCCTAAACTGTTTGTGACACGACTGATGCGACCCTTGGGGAGACTGAAACGACTGCGATACTTCCTGCGCCGGTTGAAAAGCACGCCCAGACGTTGGCTGCACCGGAGCATCGGCCTCCATCAAACTCTCCTCAATGTCGACCGCATTGTTCACAACTTCAATATAGGTCGCAGGTGAACCAGAAAAAACCATACCGGTACAAATCAGGCCTCAAGCCTTTCAGAAATTTGTTCCTCTTTGTCCTCTCCTGGTTGGCAACGTGTGGCACGTAAACCAAAAGTGCAGAAAACCGTCGGGCATACTCAGCCACTCGCATGCTACCCTGCTTCACAGGAAAAGAAATACGAGGTCAAGCCTCAGTACGAAGAGCTCTAAAATAAACAGCAACTCATAAACATGCAGTATCTAAAGTCATGAGATGCATGAGGCTATCAAGGAAAATCGGATATCAAGACCAGTAAGTCAACTGGCAAATCAAAATCAGTCGAGCCTCTAAACCCACACAGTAAGTCAACCGATGGAATCATCGATCCGTGATATTCCGGCCCGTCAGCCATCACAGCTCGGTGGTATTCCGAAATGACAAGTCAGTCGCTCACCACTCCGATGTTAGCGTTGGACTTTTCAGGCACACCACATCAGTCGCCCAGTCACAACGTGGCTCTAATCTCGGGTCATCAATCGATCACTCAGGCTCAAGATTTATGCATGAATGACAAGGAAAACATATCTGATTTCTACATGCATATAATATGTAAATAGCACATACAAATCAGTAGCTCAGGCAGTTCACATAATCACAGATTCCATAGAAGCCAAACTCATAACTTCAATACTAGCAGGTTATGCTCGAAGCTGTTAAATCACGCTCAATCGTACCTTCAACAGCTGATTATACCTCAACAGATAATTACCAAGGAACGGCAGTTTCTTCCTGCACAATTCTACCCTTCGCTTGTCACGTCCAACCACAACGAAGTTCCTGAAAGCAGAAACTTGTACAAGGCATCTCATTCTTAGTTCATATCTAACTCAAATCTGAACCTCAACATACAAATTCCTATGGCCAAGAACTCGAATCCAGTTCTACTTCTAAACAAAATACTACAGCCAATACTAAGCTTAGAACGATAGGAAAATGCTTACCCAGAAGCTGAAATTAGTAGAGAACTAACGGGTTCCACTACACGAAGAAAGCAGGAACTTCGTGATCCTCCCCAAGGTCTTTCTATAGCCTCAAATGGGTAACAATCGGTAGAGCAACTCAAAAGGAATCCAGTCGCCACCAAGTTCACTTCAAAACAACGGCGGGAAGCGGCGTCAATCGACGGAGAAAAGTCACGGTGAACAGTAGCTAAAACTAGGGTTGGGATATAGAGATAAGAAATATCGGGTTCAGAATAATTCTTAGTGTCGATCAACACTTATCTATAAATATATCTAAATCCAATGGCTTCTGTTCTCAAAATAACTAGACGTCGTGAACAGTAGGTATCTCACAACAGATACCAGTCATTGCTTTCAATAGAAACCAGATTTTCCTCTTAACAAAACCAGCAGCAAACACCAGGCGTTGCATTTGCAAAGTAGCATCAAAACGACACCGTTCCAACTAAACAAAACGACGCCGCAGCGTTCCACCAGCTGACAACATATTTCTCTTGTGAAGAAACCAAAAGCTGGTAACAGATTCCTTCAAAAACCACTAGCGACTGGTTACGCAAACAATTCAAAACGACGACGTAAAGGACATGTCATCATATCTGTCAACAGCTAGTTAATCAACCCAGCGACTGGATAAACCACACAACAGATCCCTCGCTACTGGTACCAGACGCAATACCCAAAACGCTGCGTTTCAACTTAATAAAACGACATCACGTTGCTCCCACGACTGGTTCCTCTAACCAGCAGCTGTTCATTCAGCTGGGACAATTCCTCACAACGCAACAGCTGATAGCGCTACAATCCAGCAGTCAACGCCAAAAGGTTGACCAACACGTGTCGCTTCCTCGATCATTCTTGCAATTGCGCGCCTGCTGCCAGCAGCAACCTCACCAAGCGCAACTACTGCCAGCAGATTCCTTCTTCAAGCGCAACTACTGATTTAAATTCCACCAGCTACGAGCTACAGTACCGTTGACTCGCGCTGACTCTTGAATTTCGCTGCGACTGGTTTCTAACACTTAGAGAAATTCGACAACCCAAAATCCCGTGACTAATCCTACGAAACAGATTAATCACTAATCGAATTTCTCAATCCTCACAGAAACACGCTGGCTCACAACTGAACTCCTGCGATACCAGATCTCGTAACCACACTGAGCGTGAACACCCAGCACTGACCAACACTCACATCTGATCAGTTCCCACAAAAAATCTCCAACTCTCAAGATATGTTTCAAGGACTTACACAGACCTGATAACTAAGCCAATCATACCAACTCAAAGCTGGCTCATCCCAAATCTGTTCAAGCCAAATCTGGTCTATGCTAAACCCGATTAATTAACTCAATTTATCTAATCTACTTTTGGGTCTCACATTCTGGACCCGGACTGTAATCGTGACCCAAGGTTCCGGGCCCTGTTTTGAGATTTATCAACCCCAACCCGCCGGTTCGGACCCGAAATCGGCTCGCGGCCAGGTCTAGTGCTTGCCCTGCTATCCTGAATCCCACATCGACAGGGTAAAATATCAAGAGCTATTAGACAACCATATCGAAATCCAATCAGAAGAAACTAATATAAACTAGTATCAGTGAATTAGGAATTATAAAACATAGAACTCCAACATCATTTTCCCAGGCACATCCTAGGGTTAATTATGTATTTCAACTAGTTTAGGTGATGTTCCATTTGAATTCTCGATAGCAAAATTTAAGGATCGAATTAATTCTATTCGTGTTCGAGCTTCAATTTGAATCTCCAAAAATTCAAACTTTTTTATTTGAATTCGACTCGATAAAGTTTTAGCTCGAATTCGACTCGAATTAAAGTTTTAGCTCGAATTTGACTCGAAAAAATTCGAACATGTTCGTGGACAAATGCTCGAAAATAAGTTGTCGAAAAGATGACCTTTTAATTCATTCGAACATGTTCACTTAAATTCTATAACGTAGAATACATATCAAATATTCATTGAACTGGCTAGAGTAGCTTGATAACTGGCCCGATTTCATTGTACCACTATTTGAACACCAACTTATGTGAGGAGTGGCAAATATTATGACCGTGTTATTTGTCATATAGGTGATTAATAAAATTATTAGTGTTGGAAGTGGCAGATCATCATGTGTCAACCATGTCAGCATGCTTATGTGGATTCCAGCTGTGCACATGGCAGTTAGGATAGCAGTTAGCAGTATAGTTTTGGTAGCTATAAATATGACATTTGAGCTCATTGTAAACTGACAAAATATAGCATTTGCAGGACAATACTTTGATAAATTGATTTCCTTTTTCATTCCATTGATCCATGTTGAGCTTTATCGGAGATCGTAGATCTATAATATGGTATCAGAGCAAGAGAATCGCCACTCTGGTTGATTTGTCACTAGTCTTGGTCACTTTCGAATAGATCAAATGGCGAGGGGCGGCGGCGGTCAGGCTGTGAATCAAATGCCTGTGATTCGCATAGCTTTGGAAGACTCGAGCAACCCATACTATCTCCAAAACGGTGATCATCCAGGTTTGATCCTTGTTTCCAACCTCCTTGCAGGATCAAACTACAATACGGAGCCGCACTATGATCGTGGTCCTAACAGCAAAGAATAAGCTAGGTTTCATCGATAATTCA
Source organism: Dorcoceras hygrometricum (assembly GCA_001598015.1). Lineage (NCBI taxonomy): Eukaryota > Viridiplantae > Streptophyta > Magnoliopsida > Lamiales > Gesneriaceae > Dorcoceras > Dorcoceras hygrometricum. Next base: position 52,105 of record KQ993129.1, on the reverse strand, counting down.
ATTGATCAGCCCCGATCTGACGATCTGCTGTATGGATCATGGACAAGATGTAACAGTATGGTAATATCATGGATCCTAAAATCTATGACACGAGACGTAGCTGATAGCTTGATGTATATGCCAACAGCGAGAGAAATTTGGATAGATCTACGTGACATATTTCATGAAAGTAATGATCCACGAGTTTACCATATTTAGAAATTGCTCAACAGATTGCAATAATCATCCATGGACACTAGTTCATACTACACCAAACTGCGAATATTGTGGGATGAGCTTCGAGATTAATAGCCTACTTCAGTCTGCAACTGTGGATCCATGAAGGAGTGGATAACCTACCAGAACCAAGAGTGTGTCATGCACTTCCTGATGGGGCTGAACGAATCATAAGCGCAGTTTCGTGAGCTCTAAGCTTCACTTCGGGCATAGCCTCCACATGGAGCCACAACAGTAGGAGTCCACCATTTCGTGTCTCATTGATATATGCTCCAACATCTCCCATGCTCCTCTCATTACCCAAACAGAGTGGGTGATGGACACAGGAGCAACTCACCACATTTGTTGTTCCCTGTCCATGTTCCATTCTTCTAGGAAAGTCAATTCCAAGATCACATTACCCTCCTTTACGATACCGATCACGTTTATTGGTTCAGTTTTTCTAACTAATGACTTGATCCTTCATGATGTTCTCTATGTCCCTGAATTCCAATTTAATCTGTTTTCAGTTAGTTCTCTTACCAATAATCTTCCATGTCAGTCTCTTTCATCTCTAATTCTTATCAAATCTAGGACATAAAAAGGACCAGGAAAATTGGGACGGGTAAAAGACTTGGAAACCTATATGTGCTGGTGAAATCGAGAATTCCCTCTCCTTCATATGTCTGTAATGTTTCTATACCTAAAGCTGAATTGTGGAATTGCCGCATGGGTCATCCGTCTCTTCGTAGTTTAAAATATTTACTTCATTTTACCAACACATTTTTAATGTTGCTCGAGATCTACTGTTTCAATCACATATCACTATTGCCTAGTGGAGTGATTGCATCGTTACTTCGGTATACCTCATTAATCGCAATCCTTCACCTCTCATTTCTCATAAGACACCCTTCGAGCTATTTCATGGAAAGCCCTGCTTCCTCCCATCTAAAGGTCTTTGGGCGCCTCTGCTATGCTTCTATAATTGTGTCACCACATCATAAATTCTCACCACGTGCCATTAAGTGTGTTTTTCTTGGATACACTCCGGTCCACAAAGGCTATAAGCTACTCAACATAGACACCTATGAAGTCTTGATCTCCCATGATGTCATTTTCCATGAAAATTTGTTTCCTTTTCGGGGTGCCTCTGCTGCTAACTCGCACTTGTCTGATATCTTTTCAGACATGTTACCAGTTCAGGTACCCCCCTTGAACAATTCTCCTACAAGTTCCGCTCCTATTTCCTCCAATTCACTGCAGCACTCTCTCTCCAAATGGATGTTGCACCATCCCATCATCTCCGGGATTATCATTTATACATGCTTTCTTCGTTGCCTTCTGCATGCACTTCCCATCCATTATGATATTTTGTTAATTACTCCAAACTATCACCCTCACACCGTAGCTTTGTCAATAATATCTCTTCTGTGCTTGAACCCACCACCTTATCCCAAGCTGTGGCTCTTCCTGAATCGAGACAGGCTGTCTGATGAACTTAAAGCCCTGGAACCTAACCGCACTTTGTCTATCGTCTCTCTTCCTCCCGAGAAATCTACTGTTGGTTGTCGTTGGGTGTACAAAGAAAAATTTTCCGCTGATGGCAGTCTGCAGAACTACAAATCCCGACTTGTTTCTAAAGGCTACACCCAACAGGAAGGCCTTGATTATTTGGAGACATTCTCCCCTGTTGCTAAGTTGGTCACCGTCTGCACTTTTCTTGCACTTGCTACTGCACGTGGATGGTCCCTTATTCAGCCCGACGTGAACAATGCCTTTCTTCATGGGGATCTAGAAGAATAGGTCTACATGTCACTGCCTCCTGGTTATAGCAGCGTTGGGGTGCCTTTACCTCCACAGGTCGTTTGCAAGCTTCACAAATCCCTCTACGGACCGAAACAGGCCTCGAGACAAAGGTTTCAAAGTTCTCCTCGACTCTATTAAGCATAGGCTTCTCTCAATCACGTGCTGACAATTCGATGTTTGTTAAAGTCCATAACAATGTTTTTCTGGCATTGCTTGTATGTGTAGATGCCACAAATTATGAAAGGGTGGCGTCTGAATTAAATCATTTCTCAACAAAAGATTTAAGCTAAAGGACTTGGGCAATCTTAAATACTTCTTAGGCATAGAACTTGCTCGGTCCTCACGTGGTATATCTATTTGTTAGTGCAATTATGCCATGAACTTACTCATAGAAGAAGGACTCCTGGGATGTTAAGATAAAACTTATTAGTTTTGGTGATAACAAAATAAGACAAGTGCTGATACGAAGTTACTTCTGGAGAATCATCCGTTGCAATTTACAGACGTCAGGTTATATCAGACTTTGGTATTGATCAGTAGTTGGAGATACGCTTCAGTAGTTAACATATTTCAGCAGTTGGATATTCGCGTCAGTAGCGAGTGTATTTCAGCAATTGGGCATATATTTCAGAAGTAAGTATTTTCAGTAGTTGGCTACAGTGTTTTTGATTCAGTCATGATTATTTTTGGAACATTCAGTCGTTGCAACCAGCCGTTATGTCATATTCTCTATTTGCAAAAAGAAAGATATTTCAGACGTTGGGTATCTATTCAGGCATTGGATATCTAATCAGCAGTTTGTATAATCAGTCGTTGGTTTTTGTGATCAGCAGTTGAATTCTACTTCAGTAGCGAGCATATTCAGACATTGGGTATTTCTTTAAGAAGTGTATTCAGCCGTTGGGGATTCAGTTGTTGATTTGATATCAGGCGCAACCATTCAGTGTTAGCGTGTTTCTTAACAAACACAAAACTACGTCGTTTGGATTAGTTGATACGACAACGTTTTGTTTAGCGCTAGAGTTCAGACGTTGGTTGATGCACGCATTTAGTTTTTGTTACGATCAGTAGATGGACACTCAGTTGTTGCAAAGATTTAGTTGGCAGCGATGAACTATTCATCTTCTTCAAAGAAGGAAAAGCTGTATTAACAATGAGAGATTTCAGGCGCAAGCAACAAATCTATTCAAACGCGATTACATATTCAAAATGGAAAGAATCAATGGTGAAGATTGAATCTTACTATTGCCTGGAATTAAGGAGACAACGTCGGTACTATTTTGGATAAATAGTACACAATTTACAGAGGACGTTATACGGTGATTGCACAGAAATGGAAACACGACAAATTGGTTCTGATGATGTGCAATTTACCATTTGGTGGAGCAGGATATATGGTCATACGTTTAAAAGGTTTTAAAAAGGGATTTTGTTTCCTTAGCCAAATTTAATGACCATTGGAGGACGAAGACTATATATAGAGCTGGAATTTGAACTGAAGAAACTTCTTGAAGCTCTCGGTTATCACACTCTTGAAGCTCTCTGTTATTCGCACTCTTGAAGCTCTCGATTACTCTCTGTCATTTTCGCTATTCATTGTCTCCATCATTCTCAAGCTTACTCTCTACAGAAGCTATCACTCAAAAGCTCACAAACTTGAAGAACATTCACACAGAGATTACATAGTTTTAATCTTCAATTAATCTTCTGGTTCACCTTTGTTGAATCGAGTTTCTACGTTTAGAAACCAGAAGATTTACAGTCTCAATAGAGTTGTATTCATTGTTTCATTCTAAATTGAGTCGGTAACAAACGCACTATATAAAGGCCGTTCGAATTTTATCAAGTGTTGTACTTAAATCTGGTAACTCGGATTTAAGTTAAGCTGGTGCTTGTAAAACTGTTTTAAAAGGTTTCAAAAATTTGAAAATACCAAGAGTTCATTCAACCCCCCCTTCTGGAACTCTTGCAGCTGTTTTTCGAACACATTGATCCTATCAATTGGTATCAGAGCCAGCGCATATCAGTATTGAACAGTTGTTATTTGTGCTTATCATATATTAAAATGTCGACTTCTCACAACAAGATTCCTATGGTTTTTCAAGGAGGATTACGACGACTGGAATATTCGCATGCAAGCGCATTTGGCTGCTCAAGATGACGACATGTGGTCTGTCATTACAGAAGGACCATTGAAGATAATGAAGCCAAATCTAGCCTTTGCTATATCAGGTGGCGAGCCTCAGTTTCTGGAAAAGAGCAGACATGAATATACTAATGAGGACAAGAAGAAGGCGAATCTGGACAATGTGGCCAGGGATATTCTTTATAAGACGCTGGACAAAAACATGTTCAGTAAGATCAAGACCTGCGCTGTCAGGCCTCGTGCTCTAAACAGAGTAAAATCATACAAACACATGCAGAAGCTATAAAAAAGCGGTTAAAATTTTCGCTTTTGACCTGACGGTTTAAAACAATATAATTTAAAATAAAGCGATACTCAAAATATATCCCAGTACGTAAAAATGACCAACAATATAGCATACAGCATCAACACAATAACATGTATCAAACTCCCACTACTGGATACAAAGACGAAGCACAGGGCATCCCCCTGGCTAACTGATACATATATAAATATAATATTCTATACGCAACTGGGACACGCTAACCAACTCCTGGGGCACCACCAGCTGGTTTAAAACCATGACCAGCTAAAAAACCTGGGTTCCCTGAAAACAAAACAAACAAGGAAACAAACCAAGCCCCAGAGGGACATGGGGTCAAACCCCAGTACAGAGAGCAACAGATATAGCTAAAAGAATGCATAAGATAAAATGCAGATGCTATGCATGAGACACCGGATAACTGTTAGAGTAGATGACCAACTAGCCAAATTGTGGCGTGTGGGTTTTATTGACTCTTTGTATAACGATCTTTATTTATGAAATTCGCATTTATTTTATGGCATTCTTTATTTTCATTATGTTATAATGTTAACAATTGTTTTGGATAAAGAACTAGAATGCACCATAGTGTATGTTAGATGTGATAGTGGATATGATGGCTATCATGAAACACATCTAATAGTCACTGTATTCTAAACTCGTTCCTAGTCGATTGGGCCGTCAAAATGAGGATAAGGCCGCCCGAGCTTGAGACTAGCATCTGTGATGTGAAGTACCATGTTTCATTGGTAGGGAACATTGTGATGTTCTGAGCATGCAGATGGATAGTGACCTGGTGATCTATCGAACTACCCTCGTTCGGACTTTCCAAATGGTTACCATTTGTCGAGTAGATAAGTCCGAGGTCTTGGTTGTACTGATTAGTCATCACTACTCGAAACATCATTGAGACTCTACATGATAGGTGCCTCACTTTGACCCGTTTACCGACTCATTTGGGGTCATTAGGTGGCGGGATTGGGTGAGTTCCCGATGCATGTAGGAGTCGATGCTTCGTTGTCGAGGATTCACCGCTCGCTTTTATGCGTGGATATCCTATGCTATCTGAGGAGGTAATAGTGTGATAAATCTCTGGCCAGAGTACTAGATGTGTGTTAGGTAAATGGGTTTACCTAGTAACACATGTCACTATTTGATCTCCGAGATGTATGCATAGTTATTAGATGTCTAGCGACTCTCGATGTACCAATGATCGTTGATCTAATCGGGATATATGTGTTGAAAGGACCGTACAGTACGCTAACCATGACCGACTGGTTCTTGCAGGAACTATCAGTGATACCTAGGGGATCATGGGACGATGTTGCTAGGCGCTTTACCATGATCCGATGGGTAAGTCCGAAATTGTGATTTCGGAGTCGCAATGGTTGTGAGCCCACGGCTAGCTGTATCCCTGAACCATTGAGGGTCACACAAGTACTGGATTCATGATTCCCGCACGGAAATTGAGCTCAATGTGTTGAGCATTTCAGAGATCGATCTACGGTCTCAAACAAGCATCGAGAAGTTGGAACCTGAGTTTCGATGAAACAATTAAGGAATTTGGTTTCATCTAGAATCCCGAGGCGCCATGTGTGTATAAGAAGGTAGTTAAGAATGCTGTGACATTCCTTGTACTTTATGTTGATGACATTCTACTCATTGGGAATGATGTAGGAATGTTGTAGTCAACTAAAGTGTGGTTGTCTAGTAGATTCTCGATGAAGGACATGGGTGAAGCATCCTATATTCTTGGAATACAGATCTATCGAGATAGATCAAAAAGGATGCTCGGACTCACCCAAGCCACCTACATCGATACCATACTTAAGCGGTTCTCTGTGGAAGAGTCCAAGAGGGGACACCTACCTATGTGCCACGGGGTCACTCTATCTAAGTCTATGTGTCCGAAGACTGATGAGGAGATAGAGAGTATGACACGTGTGCCATATACCTCGGAAATAGGTAGTATTATGTATGGCATGATCTCAACTAGACCGGATGTTGCATATGCTCTGAGTGTCACGAGCCGCTACCAGGCCAACCCCGGCCAAATGCATTGGAAGGCTGTGAAAGATATTCTTAAGTACCTACGAAGGACTAAGAATATGTTCATGGTCTATGGGGGTGGTGAACTGAAATTGGAAGGCTACACTGATTCTAGCTTCCAATATGACGTGGATGATTCAAAGTCAACCTCTGGATTTGTATTCATGGTCAATGTTGGTGCTGTCTCTTGGAAGAGTTATAAGCAAGACACCATCGTGGATTCAACCACTGAGGCTGAGTACATCGCAGCATCAGCTGCTGCTAAGGAGGAGGTTTGGATAAGGAATTTCGTCCAAGAGTTGGGCGTAATCCCTGAAGGGGTTGGTCCAGTCCCGGTGTACTGCGACAACACGGGTGCCGTTGCGCAAGCAAAGGAGCCTAGGTCTCACCAAAGATCCAAACATATACTGAGGAAATACCACATAATCCGGGATATTGTGGCTATAGGTGACATAGAAGTCGAGAGAGTCGCCTCTGTGGACAACATTGCTGATCCACTTACGAAGCCTTTGCCAGGTCCATTGTTTGAAAAACATCGCGAAACAATGGGACTGCGTCTGATGAGTAGTTGGCTTTAGGGAAAGTGGGAGATTGTTAGAGTAGATGCCCAACTAGCCAACTTGTGGCGTGAGGGTTTTATTGACTCTTTGTATAACGATCTTTATTTATGAAATTCACATTTCTTTTATGAACGATACGATCTTTATTTATGAAATTCACATTTCTTTTATGGCATTCTTTATTTTCATTATGTTATAATGTACAATTGGATAAAGTGGATAAAGACCTAGAATG
>KQ993127.1:0-15740 GCA_001598015.1 Dorcoceras hygrometricum | reverse complement strand
GTTGTCATTGATGATTTTTCCAAATATACTTGGGTGGTGTTTTTAAATGCAAAATCTGATACCCGCTGACCAGTTGATTAGGCTTTTAAATCGTTTGCAAAATGACAAATCTGTACAGTCAACCGGATAAGGAGTGATCGAGGAACAGAGTTTTTAAATAAAAAATTATCCTCTTATCTGGATGACATTGGAATAAAGCATGAGCTTTCAGCAGCTAGAACTCCTCAGCAAAATGGCCTAGCTGAGAGGAGAAATCGCACTTTAAAAGAAGCTGCTAGATCCATGATTGCTTATTCAGGCATTTCGCAAAAATTCTGGGCAGAAGCAGTTAATACAGCATGCTATACTCAGAACAGATCAATGATAAATAGGATGCATGATAAAACACCCTATGAGATCTGGAATAGCAAGAAGCCTGACATTTCTTATTTCAGGGTGTTTGGATGCAAGTGCTTCATTCACAACAATGGCAAGAAGCATCTAACAGCTTTTGAACCAAAATCTGATGCAGGCATATTTTTAGGCTATTCAGCAGTAAGCAAAGCATACAGAGTGTTCAACAGCAGAAGCTTAACTGTTGAGGAATCCGCTCATGTGGTTTTCGATGAAACAAGTTTCAAATCAAACTCAGCTGCAAACTTACATGACTTGTGCACACGTCTGGAATCAACAAGCCTTGAAGAATCTGATGATGACGTGTCACAACAAAGACTCACAGCTGAAGAACAACCAGTAGTAGCTACACAACATACTATCACTCAACAAGATCTTACGGCAGCTGGAGCAAATGCAACTCCAGCAGATCTTGCTACGTCATGCATCACGCAAACAAATGCATTTCCAGCAGATCTTGCTACGTCTGGCATCACGCAAACGAACGCAACTCTAACATATCTTGCTATGACAGGCATTACGCAAGCAAATGCCACTGCTGATACATCAACAGCTAACGCAACAGTATCAAACATACCAACAGTAAAAGACAAAGCTGTCAACAGCACTCACACACGACAGCAAGAACTCCAATTGGAATCTGATGCACAAAGCAACAATGATAATCATCAATTGGCGTCAGAAGATCCAAACATTTTTATCCAGTCAGTAACACAGGGGGAACAAGGAGCAAATCACTTTGGACTTGATCTTCGGTGGAATAGAAAACATCCACCTGAGCAAGTCATAGGCTTACAAGTGCGCCAGTTGGAGAATGGAATATTCATCAACCAGGCTAAATACACCAAAGAACTGCTGAAGAAATTTGGAATGGAAAATAGCTCAGCAGCAGCGACTCCCATGAGTTCCACGATCAAACTTGACAAAGATGAAGCTGGAACTGCCATTGAGGTATCTTTGTATCGTGGTATTATAGGCTCTTTTCTTTATTTGACTGCTAGCAGACCAGACATCATGTTTGCTGTCTGTTTGTGTGCTAGATTCCAAGCAGAGCCAAAGCAATCGCATTACATTGCTATAAAGCGAATATTGAAATATTTGAAGGGTACTCCTAACGTGGGTCTTTGGTATCCCAAAGACTCCGGCTTTGAACTAATTGGGTACAGTGATGCAGATTACGCAGGTTGCAGGATTGATTGCAAGAGCACAAGTGGAACATGTCAATTTTTACGAGATCGATTGATCTCTTGGTTTTAGTAGAAGCAGAAATCAATTGCCACGTCAACTGCTGAGGCGGAATATCTTGCTGCTGGCAGTTGTTGCACACAAATCCTCTGGATTCAACATCAACTGAAGGATTATGACATTGATGCTTCTGAAGCTCCTATTCTCTGTGACAACACAAGTGCGATTGCAATTACCCAGAACCCTGTACTGCATTCACGCACCAAGCACATCGATATCAGGCATCACTTTATAAGAGACCACGTGCTAAAGAAGGACGTCCGGTTGGAGTACGTGTCGACGGAGCTACAAGTGGCTGACATCTTCACAAAACCTCTACCAGACGCTAAGTTCTCCTACTTTAGGAATATATTAGGTCTCTTAGAACTGCCATAAATTTGTCTACGTGCTAGCAATTGTTGCAAGTTGAACAGCAACGCTTACGTCAGCAGTGGGTCATCTCTTAATAAAGAACAGCTCTGCTTACGTAAGCGCCACCGTTGGACATCGCTCTACCAAGCAAACAGCATTGCTTACGGCATCATCAAGTCACATGTTCAGGGGGAACCGCGATGCTTGCGTCAGCGCTACCATTGAAATACTTACCATCAAGATAACAGTTCTGCTTATGTCATCCTATCTCATCGTACTCAAAGGAAATAGATCTGCTTACGTAAGCATTGCTGATAGAAGTTTGTATGTCGTAGGGGGAACATGGCTTCTGCGTTGTTAAGCGTGAAGTCAATTGAACAGGAGAGATCTATCAACAGATATCTCCTGTACACAATTGATGCTTACATGTTAACAGATTCCTCTCCATCCCACGAAATATTAAAAACAGATTTGCTTAGGTGTGATGTTTTAAAGATTTTGGCGCGTCAATATTATTTTAATCTTTTCCAGTACAGGTAAAATATTTGCAAAATCTTTTCTAAAAAATGTAACGCACCATCGGATGATTGACACGTGTTGTCCTTCATTCCCATCGTCACATCAACACTCTTTCTCTCTCCTAACCGTTCATATTCACAATCTTTATTTAAGGCATTTCAAATATTTACTCAAACTTACTGAGAAATCATAATCTTTGCCATCTACTGCTCTCGCATTCTCTTGCTCTTGTGCATTCACAGTTGCAGACAATCTTTGCAATCTCAAATGGCTTCCACATTCATCACCTATTCGTACCAAATCAACTTTGAATCCGTTCTGATGATTCACGACAATGAAGGGATGGTCAACATGTTCAAAGCTCTGGAGGCCAGTGGTCTCAGACGTTTTCTCGGCTGTGAATCAGGCAAGTTTGTCTCTATCTCACCGACTCTGTTCGCAATGGTGTTTGATTTGCCCTCGGAGGGGATTACAAATTTCTCTGAAGTACCAAAGGATAAAGTGTATGATGCGCGGAGCCTTTTCTCACAGAAGGGTGTGCAGATTGATGTTCATGGCAAGAAGAAATATATGAAACATGAATTTCGTTTGTTGAATGATATCTTGTCAAAGGCCATTAATGTTAAGGCAGGCTCTTTTGATTCTGTCACTGTCGAACGTTTCCAGATGATGACTGCAATTCAGTATGGGGTGAAATTGAATTGGGGCAAAGTGTTGTTTAATGTTTTAAAAGACATGGTGGATAGGTCGCAGAGGAAAGCAAAGGGCTTTGCTGCACAAATCGGTTTCTTATTGAAGGGTATTCCTACTGTTAATATGGGGGATGGTGTTCCATTCCCAAGTGCCAAAATTCTATCTATGAAAACAGTCCACACCTACATTGTCACCAATACCACAATCGATGCTCGTGCGGAGAGTGAGGAGCCTGCGATGGTTAAGACACCAAAGACGAAGAAGAAAACTTCATCTACTGATGAGATGCTAGTAGATATTTTTGCTGATGTTGCTGCTTCAAAGAAGAGATCAGCTACTGAGGCAGGTGGCCACAGATGTTGAGCCAATTCAAATTGTTGATCCTACCCATGCTGCAGCAACTGTCCCCTCTCCTGTGCTCAAACGAAAATCTCGCAAGAGGAGATTGGTTTTATCCAGGGATTCTGATGATGAATCAGTGGGAACAGAGGAGATTATTAAAAAGGCTGATGCTGCTGTTGTTATGAGTACTGTTGAAGCTGACATAGCCAAGGTATTAGAGGAAACTTTGGAGTTGGGGGTGAGTGCTACAGAGCGGGAAAGTCAGGGTGTTGATGAAGCACTGTTTTAGGAAGATTTTGCTAGATGGTTGGATGACTTTGTTGCAAGACACAATGAGCCAGAATTGGTCAGCACAAATAATGAGGAACAAGCTACGGGCAGCATTAACTCTGTGGTTGACAAGGAGGTGAACATTCCCATTGATGATCTTCTAATACAAATCTCCGATGACCTGTTGCTGCCAATTACTACTGCTGAAGTCACCATGATCAAGCTTGGTGCATTCTCTTCTAGTGGGGACAAGGGAAAAGGTAAACTGGTAGAGGATGAACAGGTTACAGAAAACCACGCTAGGGAAACTTTTGCTGTAATCTGCAGAGATGTTGAAGTTTTGGTTCAAGTGCGTGATAGTGTGATGCAAGCTGTTGTCGACTTCTTTTCCTCATTCAGTCTCAATAATATGCCTGATATGGAATCATTGAAGGTTCTGAAAGAGAAAGAAACGCTGATGATGGCATGGGCAAAGACCACCACACTGGCAATCGCTGTAAGGAGGCAACTATATGTTCTTATCAAATATCAAGAATTGCTCCTGCGCACAGTTTTGGAATCATATCAGAGATATCTTACACCTGATCTACCATGGAATGTTATGGCCGTCCAAGTTGCTAATTTGTTGTCTGTTGCTCACTCTCACTCTCTTGAAGATCTCAAAGCACAGCAGCAAGAGTTCAACATTGAAATGGTGCAATCACACTCCTCTCTGCCTGCCATTGACTACATTGACAGTGGTGATGTTCGTCTTGCCCATTTTTATTCCATAGCAAATTCTACTTGTTGGGTACGGCCCGTGATTTTGATGGATGGAGTTTGGACGCCCGTTCAGGGTCTTGATTTTTGGAGAAGCAGTTGCCACTTGTCGTTATTTTTGAACAAACTGCAAATGCCAGCACCTGCCATTCACGAGATTTTTGTTTCGCATGTTTCTTTTATTGAGCCTGACCAATATTGGACAACAGTCCCGTGGTTTATGAGGATTTGGCGTTGGACCAAGGTTTGTGAGGAAATTGCTCAATTTAATATGGTTGGTGGTCTGCGACCAGTAAGGAAGGATATCTGCCAGGATATTACAGTTTTTAACTTAGGAGTGGAGCGTATCCCCGCTGATTTTCTCCACGTGTTTGCACGAGGTTTGGCCAGTCACAATCTTGTTGATTCAGTTGTTCAGAAGGATTTGGGAGATATAGAGGAAGTTGTTTTGACGGATGTTGAAGAGGTAGACTTGGTTTCTTCCGATGTATCTACAGTGTATCGATCTCCTTCTCCACTTTCACCAGGGGTCGATTCTCTTGAGCATGATCTGCGTTTTGCACTTGGCTGTGAGACCTGATTTTATATTAAGGATTAATTGTGGAAATTAATCGATTGATTAAGAGATTATGTGGGTTTGATCTCTGTTTTGAAGTTTGAGTTGCTTTTTCGGGTCGATTTCACTCCTTAGAACAATTCTGGAGATTTTCGATTTGTTTTTGAGTTTTGAGGTACCTGCTGGTAACAGCTCTGATGCGTCATGCATTAGTTGGGTTTCGAAGCTGCCGACGTAAGCATTGCTGTTGGCAGCTTAGCGCGTTTTTGTATCGCGGGGGAGTGATACGTTGTCGTTTTGATGTGTGCATGGGCTGTCAGCAGTTGGTTGTTAGCGTAGCGTTGTGCGAAGAGTTGGTGATAGCAACGCTGACGTGGATTCAGCAGGAGCGCGCTATAGGATATCGAAACGATGGCGTTTTGGTGAAGTAGCAGCTGGGTGAGATCTGTTAGCAGCTGGTTCCTATAGCAAGTGTAATACGCCGCCGTTTAAATTAGTTGAAGCGACGACGTTTTAGTATTTAGAGATCAGCTGCTGGTTTTGTTAACGCTTTTAGTTTTAGCGCTCAGCTGCTGGAAGCTTAGTTGGTGTGTTCTATGCGACGCCGTTTCATTTAGTTGGAACGCTGCGTTTTGGAGTTGCGCGTGCGACCAGCAGCAAGAATCTTTGCTTCTTGTTGACTCTAATCAGAAAATGGTTTGAGAGACCAGTTGATGGTAGCTCTGCTGACTTGCGCTATGCGACGTCGTTTGGGTTAGTCGCTGCGACGCCGTTTTGGGTTGTGTTAAAAAGGCGTTCGCTATCGTTGCTGCTGGAGGCAGCAGGTTCGTTCGAGAAGAAATGTGTCTGCTGAATTGTTATTCCTGTTGATTTGAGATTTCGTTGTATCTGCTGATTTTGTCGGTGGGTTGTTTTGAAGATTTCAGCAGAGGCGGGATTTATATATTTAAAGACTTGGTCTTTGAGTTGAGATAAAAAATCCCACACTTAGAATATTTCCCACTTTCGTTCTTCGTTTCGAACCCTAGCCCTGTTCACCGTTGATTTTATCCGGTGATTCTCGTCGTCTCCGGTGAGTGTTTTGCTCGTGCGAGGTAGCGTTGGACTCCTCTCGAGAAGCTCTTTAACCCTATACCGATTTAGGAGGCTGAGCTGTCGTTGGCTAGTGGAGGGACGCGAAGTTGCTGCCGTTCGAAGTATCGTGTCGACCGGGTAGAGCTACGTTTTGGTTTTGGTGAGAACTTGTTTCTAGCCATAGTATAAGCTTTTTGTTGAGTTATGCTGATGAATTCGTGACTGGTGTGAGTGGTAACTCCCAGCAGTGTTCTGTGTAGTATCCCGTAGGATTTATTGTGTGCGCTGTGTGTTTAGCAGGGTTTTATTAGAGTCTTCGGGATCTCTTTCAGTGGTAATTGTAACTCAGCAAGTCAAGGTACGGATTTGAGCTTATAAATTCCAGCATGGTGATGGCTTGGATATTTGTGAGATGGCTATCTGTTGGCTGCCCTGTGTTGTGCCTGTTGAGGCTATGTTTTGGGTTTGCCGTGTGTTATATGGTGTATGCTGCTGGTTTGGTTATTGTTGTGCATATGTTGATATGTTCACATTCTTCCCGCATATGCATACACGCAACTGCATCCCTTTTCAGCCATTGTTGCCGTCTTTGTTGCTATGTTTTCTTACCAGGATGCGAGGGTGAGCGGCGATACCGCACTCTCATTCCCCTGCTGGGTTGAGTTAGTCCCTATGCGCCGAGTGGCTAACTACCACAGTTCATAGGTTGAGCAACATCAAGGGAGTTGTTTATTGCATCTGGTATTCGGGTGTTGTGTCCTGGCGAGTGGCTAACTACCACACTTGGAATACACCCTGTGGCCACTGTCTGATCCATTCCGTTGAACTGTTGTTTCCTTCTCATGCATAGCATCTGCATTTTATTCTTGCTGTTATATGCTGTTTTATGTTTGCTCTCCGTACTGGGGTTTAACCCCATGTCCCTCCGGGGCTTGGTTTGTTTCTTTGTTATGTTGTTTTCAGGAAACCCAGGTTCTACAGCTGGTCGTGGGTTTAACCCAGCTGGTGGTGCCCCAGGAGGTGGCTAGCGTGTCCCAGTTGCATATAGCATACTTATATATTTGTATCGGTTAGCCAGGGAGATGCCCTGTGCTTTGTTGTTGTACCCGTAGGGGAGTCTGATACATGTTTGGAATTATGTATGCTTTATTGTTGGTTGTATTACGAATTGGGAAACTTATTTTAAGTATTGTTGTATTTTAATTATATGTTTAAAACCGTCGGGCCTAAAAGCGAAAATTTTATCCACTTTTGATAGCTTCCGCATGTGTTTATCTGTTGTGAACACGAGGCCTGACATTGGCCCTGCCATTTTCTCTCGTGTTGAGCAGGAGGAGCGCATATACTTTGTTCAGAGCCCTGAGTCTCCTCCAGCCATCTCTCCACGTCATGCATCCAGTGCCTCCTCTATTGATGTTTCCTTGCATTTTGATTCTACGGATGTACCTATGCATGCTCAAGCTGACCCTCAAGCCCCCGCTTCAGTTGAGTTTACTAAGTTTACCGAGGCCCTTGAAGACCTCCGGTCATCTCTTGCTCAGCGCATTCATGACTCCAACTGCGAGATGGTATCCAAGCTTAATGCTGTTGAAGTGGGCGTTCGTGGGGATCTTCTCAAAGTGCAAAGCCTGCTTCACCAGTCTTTTGAGACTGCGTGTCGAGTTCTTGAGAGACAAAGTAATACTCAAACAGCGCAAATCACTGATCTCAAAAAGGGCTTGATGGCACCCGTTGGCACTATCTTTGGCGACCTTTTTGATATCAAGAAGAAGCAACGGGAGCAAGATGCCAGGCTCACTGCAATGGATGAACAGATTGCTGCTATCAGGAACGAACATTTGGATTTTCAATCAAAGATAGCAGCAGACATACTGAGTCTTTCCACCCAAGTTGGTGACATCGCCGATTTCCTAAGAGGTGGTGCTGCGAAAAAGGGGGAAATGGGAAGTAGCAGCCGCCCAACTGCTGTGAGAGCGCAAACTCAAACGCTTCCACCCACGATGGGAACCTTCGAAGAAAGAATTACACAGGCGAGGAGGCACATCATAGAGACTGGACAAGTGATAAGTATAGAAGAGGCTGCTGCAAGAGTTATTGAAGCCGACAGAAGGGAATCTGATAGGTTGGAAAGAGAGAGGAGAGAACGTAGGCAAAGAAGGAGTGGAACTTACAAAAGAAGAAGATGATACTGATTAAAATCTCCTGTACTTTGTTGAGTAAATGATATTTGCTTTTAGCAGGCGTTGTGCAATTTATTTTTTTTTTTTCCTATCGGCTGCTAAGTTTTGTCATCACCAAAAAGGGGGAAATTGTTAGGATAAAATTTATAGTTTTGGTGATAACAAAGATAAGAAAATATTTGGACTTAAATGATAATATTCGAATAATCCTTTCAAGATGATCAACATTGCTGACAACAGTGATTGTTTTAAGCTACAGTTATGGTTTCGAGTTGATCAAAATCAGATCTTGGAACAGTGGAGTGATTGGATAATATTCGAATAATCTTTTCACGATGATCAACATTGCTGACAACAGTGATTGGTTCAAGCTACAGTTATGGTTTCGAGTTGATCAAAATCAGATCTTGGAACAGTGGAGTGATTGATTTGGTTATTTGGATTATCGGGGCAAAAATCTACCGATTAAGCATTGAAAATGGAGATATCTTCCAACAGCTCTTGTCTATTGTATCGAAATGGTATCTGCCAACAGCAACGGGAACAGTGAATTGTTCTACCAACAGAAAGGGCCATATGCATTGATAAGCTTACTCGACAGATCTTGAAACAGTACTATTTATCGCTGGTGACATCAGATTTTGCTACAGTGTTGTTTTTGGGAACATTGTAAGTAACGTTTACTATCGACAGCTTTCGTAAACAGTTAGCTCAACACGACATCGTTTGCTTCAACGGATTTGATGACGTCAGCCGCAGTAGACATCATGACGTCATCATCATAATCAGCTACAACGCTCCCAACAGATATGATGACATCAGCAGTACTAAATTTTGTAAATGGAAAGATTTGATGACGTCATCAGTGCTGAAACTTGCAAAATTGTTGAATCTCGTTTACCGCGACAAATCTCTCGACAGCAAGGAACTGTTCATTCATCTTCTTCAAGAAGAGATCTGTCGATAGAAATGATTTCAGGCGCAAGCAAAAAGTTGATTCAAATTCGATCGTATACTCAATTGGAAAAGATCGATGGCCAAAACAAGAATCCCTCATACTGCCTGAAATTAAGGAGACGATATTGGTACTATCTTTGGAAAAATAGTACACATTGGCAGAGGCGTTTTCAACGGGAAAGCACACATAAGGAAATGATACTCGCATCCCTGACGAAACGCAATTTACCATATAATGGAGCAGGATTGACGGCGTTCTACTGTCAAGAATTCAAAAAGGATTTGTTGCCTTATCTGGATTCATCGACCGTTGAACGAAGATTATAAATAGTAGACATTTTGCATTGAAGAAAAAAAAACTCGCTAACTGCTATTACTGAAACGCTGTCAAAATACTCCAAGTGCCTACTCGTCGTTGAAAGCATTCAAAACTCAAGCACTCGAAGAATCTTCATTTATTTGATATTCACCGTTATACCTTCGAGTGTTACTCTCTGGTTCACATTATTGAATCAAGTTTCTTTGTCTTAGAAATCAGATATTTTACAGTACTCACAAAGTGTATTCATTGTTGTATTTGATTGAGTCTGTAACAAACGAGCTTCTCAAAAAGCCGTTTGAAAACACTAAAGTGTTGTAACCAGCAGCTGTGTCTGCTTGGATAGTTGTTGTGAGATACTAGGAGTTCTCGTAGCTGTAGGTTACGGGATCGGGTGTTTGTAGAAGGACTACTCTCATCAAAGTCTTCTAGTGATACCTTCCGAGGAGGAAGAAGGGGAGACGTAGGACATTGAAGTCTGAACTTCCAGAAACAAATCCTGATCTCTATCTTTTACATTACGCGCGATTACATTACTTGTGTTTATTTACTGTTCTCAAACCAATCGGCCTTTTTCCGCACAAATGTTGTTGGCTGAAAAGTTTTCTCATAACTGAGATACTCTTAAGTTTGGTAACTCGGACTTAAGTGAAGCAAGAAGCTCGCAAAACATTTTAAAAGAGTTTTCAAAAATAGATAATCGAAGGAGTTCATTTCCCACCCTTCTGAACTCCTATTTACTTAGTGATCCTATTTCTGGGACCATCAAATGGCATGTAAGATAGGATTTTGATTTAAAGCACTAGCTTAACTCACTGTTATTGGATTACTAATGTAGTTGTGTTGATGGGTTTTTTCTGAGTTCTGTTATTTTCATTTTCTGGAAGAACATCGGTACAAGAAGAGTGACTTCTGAATCCAAAGGTGACAATGGGGAAGAAAGCATTGAAGCGAAATCCGAAAAAAGGTAGTATGGAAAAGATGTCTGGTAGAAGTAAAAATAAGAAGAGTTTTGGCAAAGTTACGAAGGTTAATTACGTTATGTATAGTCTATGTTTTAGATTCGATCTTTCTTCTAACGAAATCTTTTATTTACTGTGGTGAATCGTATTATTGATGATGTTATGTCTCTGACGTTTTTATGATAAAATAATTTTTGCCGATATTAATCTTATATGTAATTTAATTTGATTGTGCATAAATGACAGTAGAAGATGAAGTTTTTGATGATGTACATGTGAAGAAGATTGGGAAACAATTCTATTCACGATGCTCCCCAACGTATTTTAGTAATGTCATGAGCGAGCTGAAGCCGATCTTAGGCGAGCAGCAGCGAATGCGGATTTTTGATTCACCATTTTGTAAATGGATTGATATGCTGGTTCTTGCGATAATTAGTGGTCGGCTTGATTACTTTCTGAACATATTTCATGTTCCTTCATGTTCGTTTATTATTACTGACGATGTGTTGATTCCGTTCCGTTCATCGGACTTCTCTATTGTCCTTGGTCTGCATCATCGTGGTCAGCCTGTTGATTTGGACCTGAAAATGGAGTCACGATTTCTAACGCGTCACTTTGCTAGAAAAGTGATGAAGGCCGACCGGGCAGCCATTCGTGAAAGGATGATGCTACTTGCAGGAAGCAGCGAGGAGAATGAAGTTGATGATTTTTTTCGTTTTTATTTTATTCATTTTCAATTGCATTATATTCTCCACCGCCAGTTACGTCACTCCTAGTTTCATATTTCCGTACCTCGATGATCTTACGACATTTTTTAATCATGCCTGGGGAGATGCTACATTTCGTTTTTTGTATCGAGAAATTTGCCATCTTGAGAGTAAAACTTATGTGGATGGATGCGTTGTTGGATTGATGGTTAGTTTTATATGTATTTTATTATTTATGTTGTTGTGCATGTAATTTTATCTAACAAATTTTTTTTTTGTTTAGGCATTGGTGTACGAGAGTATCCCAACTTTAGGGGTCCGTCGGAGTTTAAATGTATATCCTAGGTTGTTTTGGTGGGGGAAAAGCAGGATTCCTTTGAAAAGCGATGAAGCCGATACGTTACTGAACCGTGTAGATGTAACTCAAGTATCTGTTATATGCTTTTAGTTTTTTAAAAAAGGTTGCATGAAGTTGAGGCTTGGTCTACTTGACTGTTTAATCGGGATTGAATGTTTCACTTGTGATCAGGTTCCGCCTATTCAACCTTTTAAAGAAGACGAGAATTTAGTAGACTTAAAACATGGTGTAAGGTCAGAAGATGGTATGTCGGAGGTTAGAAGATTGGAGAAGATTGTTATACGACAGTCAGAGAAGATTAAATTATTGGAAAAGAGGTGTGGTGAATTGGAGGATCAAAATATGAGACATGAATTGAACGTGAAAGAAGCTGTTGTGGAGAAGGGTGAGAAGAGTGGTGAAGCTGAGTTTGAGATAGCACACGATGCAACATGTTCGTTTTATGATGTTGACGTAGTTGTACATAATGTTGCTGAGTTGGATGAAGCGAATAAGGATGGGAATGAAGCGAATAAGGATGTTGAGGGTAGCGAGTTTTCCCATTCAAAAGTTGATGAAATAACCGTTTTCCAGTCTTCAATTGTTGATAACGTGAGAGCAAGGGCTGATCGTGTTAAGAAAAGGAAAGGGTCGATGTTTGTCACTCTGCCTAGCTCAACACCGAAACGAAAAACGAGAGTGAAGAAACAGGTAAATGGAGCATATGATTAATATTCTGTCTTTGTTACAATGTTTATACCTTAATATTCTGTCTTACCGGTTTTTTTTATGGTGTGCGGATGTTATGTTTTATGACTGAATAGTTGTGTAGTATGGGACAGGCGTTTGTTGATGTCGATGAAGCGAGTAATAGTCTGGGGGAGGAGGAACTGGATGAATTCAGAGGACGATCCGATTTTATTGGGCATGAGAAATCCTCAGATGAAGATAGGAAGTTGGTGATAGAATTTCTGGGAAAAGAAAAATTGGAGTAAGTTGATTTGCAACATGTTACATTTTTTTTATGTTATAAGAGTTTCATGATTGCTATTGAGTTGACAATATTTTCATATTTTTGTAGTGTTATCGTTTGGGAGGATGATCATATGATTTTAGGTGGGCATCCTTTGTGTACTTTGTTGTTTCTTGAGCCGGTTGACTTTGAGATAATTAACGTGTACTCGAGAATCATGTGGCAACAAAGTTTGTTGAACGGATCTGAAATTTTTTGTATGGACACAAATGTGCAGGTTTGTGTCAATTCATATTCGATGTACTACGACTTGACTGTATGTTTCTGTCAACATACGTGAATATATGTTTCTGTTAGCATACGTGAATATATGTTTATGTGTTTAGCGAGAAATTCTGGAGCACTTGGAAAAATTTGGAAAAACAAGAAAGATACAGAACACCGATTATGAAGCTTTTGTATCAAGATTGAGCTCTTGTTAGAGTAGATGCCCAACTAGCCAACTTGTGGCGTGTGGGTTTATAGACTCTTGTATATGACAATCTTTATATATGATATTCGCATTTATCCATATGGCATTCTTTACTTTCATTGTGTGTATGATGATTTACAATTGCGTTGAGCAAAGACCTAGAATGCACTAAAGTGTATGTTAGATGTGATAGTGGGTATGACGGCTATCATGAAACACATCTAATAGTCACTGTGTATTCTGAACATGTTCCTAGTCGATTGGGCCGTCAAAATGAGGTAAGGCCGCCCGAGTTCTAGACTAGTATCTGCGATACGAAGTACCATGTTTCATTGGTAGGGAACATTGTGATGTTCTGAGCATGCATATAGATAGTGACCTGGTGATCTATCGAACTGCCCTCCTTCGGACTTTCCAAGTGGTTACCATTTGTCGAGTGGATAAGTCCGAGGTCTTGGTTGTACTGATTAGTCCTCACGACTCGAAACGTCATTGAGACTCTACATGATAGGCGTCTCACTTTGACCCGTTTGCCGACTCACTTGGGGTCATAAGGCGTCGGGATTGGGTGAGACCCCGATGCATGTAGGAGTCGATGCATCGTTGTCGAGGATTCACCGCTAGCAGACATGCGTGGATATCTTATGCTATCTGAGGGGATAATAGCGTATAAATCTCTGGCCAGAGTACTAGAAGTGTTTTAGGTAAATGGGTTTACCTAGTTACACTCGTGATGTCACTATTCGATCTCCAAGATGTACGCATAGCTATCGAATCTATAGCGACTCTCGATTTACCAATGGTCGTTGATCTGATCGGGATATATGGATTGAAAGGACCGTACTGTACGCTAACCACGACCAACTGGTTCTTGCAGGCACTATCAGTGATACCTAGGGGATAATGGGGCGATGTTGCTAGACGCTCTTACCATGATCCGATGGGAAAGTCCGGAATTGTGATTCCGGAGCCACAATGGTTGTGGGCCCACGGCTAGCTGTATCCCTGAACCATTGAGGGTCACACAAGTACTGGATTTGAGATTCCCGCACGGATACTCAGCTCAATGTGTTGAGCATACGAAGAGGATTTAGGGAGTGCGACTTCC
This sequence comes from Dorcoceras hygrometricum, assembly GCA_001598015.1. NCBI lineage: Eukaryota > Viridiplantae > Streptophyta > Magnoliopsida > Lamiales > Gesneriaceae > Dorcoceras > Dorcoceras hygrometricum. Next base: position 1,523 of record KQ993127.1, on the reverse strand, counting down.
TAAAAATTCAACAGAGGTCAAATCGTGATTTGCCGATGTTGAGGGGCAAAACGGTCATTTTGCAATGGGGTTCTGAAAAATGGTTTTTCAGATCATAGTGTTCAGTTTCGGAAACTGAGTCGATCGGTCCGATCTGATCGGCAATCGGAGTTACGATGAAGTCACGGTGATAGGGATGAACCGAATGTTCATCCGTTGGACCCGGGCCCGTTGGGCCGGTCCAATCCTATTACTTGTCTATTTAATATAGACTTGATTAGACTCTTAACAACACTTGATAACTTACTCAAAACCCTAAACCTAGAGCTGAGAAGCCGCCGCCCCCTCTCCTCAACCTCACGCCGCCGCCGCCGTGCGCCGCTCGCCGCCGCCGCCGCTCGCCTGAAAATTGTTTCCGGCCAAATTCGACGAGGAGAATCCATCCGCGCAGATCTCTTCAGGCCTTCTAGTGCAGGCTGACGAAGGAATCCCGTCTCCGGTCGTGGACCTGATTGACGATATCTACCGCCGCCTACCGTGAAGTGCCGTTTTCTTTACGAAACCGGTCGGAGCCAGGCACAAGTTGCCAGCAAGGTAGCAATCTTAAACACCCTATGGTTGTGTTTAGTTTTTATCATATTGATCGTCTCCCGGTATTGTTAAATTTTGTTCTTCCGCTGCCTAGCCGGGAGGCGTGATCCGGATCCCAACAGTGGTATCAGAGCCAAGGTTTTCGGATCTGATCAATACGTTATGCCTTATTGTATCTAATCTCTGAATTTCAGATTTGGAATCGATCGGAAAATCAAGTTTTGATCCACGGCCACGCCACCGCCGCATGCGATGGTGCCCCTCCTCCTCGCGCGCACTCGTGCGCGCGACTTGCGCGTTGGCCACGCAAGGGAGGCCGACGCTAGCTCCGCTGCATGCACATGCGCGCCTGTCGCGCATCCCGACCTCGTGCACCTGCTTCACGAATGGTTGGTCGCTGCGTACGGCTGTGCGGCTGGACGTCGGGCGCTTCCTCCGCGCGAGGTGGCTGCTCGATGATCGCCGCTACGCGCGATGGTGGCCGGCCTGCTGTCGCTGGAGTGCGCACGATGGCGCCGCTGGATGTCGCAAGCTATGTGCGGCCACTGCTGCAAATCGTGGGCGACGCTTGGCGCCGCTTGGTCGATGCTGGTCGACGCCCGTTGCGCAACGATGCGCGCGCTGGCCGCGCGCTTGTCGCGGCCGCGTGCTCCCTAGCGGCGCGCGTGATTTCCTGATGGCGGCCGCCGCTCCGGCGATGTCGTGATGGCTGATTTCTTCTAGGGTTTGGTTCGGGCCTGTCCCGGGCAGCCCGTGAAGTTTTCGGGCCGGTATGCGATATCGGGCCCGTTTTAATCGATTTTGAAATTTTAAAATTTTTGGGCCTAAAATTGTTTAAGCCCAATTTGATACAATTAAAATTAGTAAATGTGATTTTAATTATAAAATATGATTTTATAATGAAATATGATTTTGTTGATTAAAATTCGATTTTATCGACAAAATACGATTTT
>KQ993124.1:20257-30966 GCA_001598015.1 Dorcoceras hygrometricum | reverse complement strand
GCCGCCGCCGCCGCCGCCGCCGTGCGCCGCCGCCGCCGCCGCCGCAACTTCGCCGGAATTTTGTTCCGGCCTAGTTTTTCGAGGAGAATCCAATCGTGCTGATGTCGTCAGGACTTCTAGTGCAGTCTGACGAAGGAGTCTCGGATCTGGTCGTGGACCGGATTGGCGTAACTACCGCAATCTACCGAGAAGCGCCGGGTTCTTGAAACACCGGTTGGAGCCAGGCACAAGTGCCAGCAAGGTAACACGCCTGAAACACCCTATGTATGTCGATACATGTAGTTTTGTTATTCGTATTGATCGCCTCCCGGTTCTCTAAATTTTTGTTCTTCCGCTGCCTGACCGGGGGCGGATCCGGATCCCCAACAAGAACGCCATATAAAAGAATGCGAATATCATATATATAAAGATTGTTTCATACAAGAGTCTATAAACCCACACGCCACAAGTTGGCTAGTTGGGCATCTACTCTAACAGAAACCTGAGTAATAACAATTTCATAAACGCAGGCAGACATCTGAACATTCATAAACATTTCATAAAGAATTCGTTCGTGATATTAAAGACAGGGGATAATAGCCCAGCTCTAACACCATTTCCTTTTCTTTAGACTATGGCATATAAGCTCCTCATGGTCCGTTATGCACTTTGATCAAAATGACTCCCGATATCAGTTTCAGCATATAGCTCGTTATGAAAGGGCAGCCGACATCTAGACAACTGCTCACCCTTCTCGTTGGTGACCGTCAACTATCTATGCCATAATCTTAAAATAAACTTTGATCCATTACATTCTTTCGTAAAACATTTCTGCAAATCATTGGGTTCCATCATTTTAAACATTTTCTTTCCATTTTAAAACTTTACTGAGTATCGAATTCGACTTTGAAAACATATTGTTGAATGAAACTGGTGAAAGGAAAACCAGTCGCAAGAAAATGGAACAGCACTTATGAAACCAAAACAAGTCTCTGCTGTTTGCGAATATCGCTAAATGAACCAGCTGGAATAAACAGAAACCAGCTGCAAGATCTTTTACTAAGACAATCGTATTTAAATGAAACGATGTCGTTGAAATAAAATAGCAGGTAGGATGACAAGACTATCTGCTGATATTTTATAACTTAAAGGAACGACGTCGTTAGCGCATCGATCAGTCGCAAAGAAAAGCGCTAACACGATTATATAAATGAATAGTACCAGTCGCAAGACTAATACCAGCTGAAATGAACAGCACTTTGAAACGAATAAAGCAACTGCTGAACAATATCTATGGAATGCATCTGCTGGTGAACAGTGCATCTGCTGATTTTATGAAAACAACGCAACTGTTGAATTCTAACAAAGGAATGCAGCTGTTAATTTTGACAAGGAAAGATGCGCCTGCTGATGAACAGTGCATCTGCTGGAATTTACGAAAGACACTTGTAATATCGAAACAATGATCGCGCTACCAGTCGTCGCCTATTGAACCAGACTTTATACTGATTCAATTAGCAACTACTGATTACTCAATCATCAAATCCCGACATTACAGCAAAAAGGAAAAACATTCGTAAACATTATAAAAATGCAGCTGCTGAATCTTAACAAGAAGATACAGCTGCTGGAACTTAACTCGACATTTATAACATCAAAACAACAACTGTGCCATCAGCTGTTACCTATCAAACCATACCAATGATTCAACTAGCTACTACCGATTACACAGTTATCAAATTTTGATATTACAGCTACTGCGAGAAGAACATTCATAACATTTCTAGAAATGAATTCGAATCCTCAGTACATTTAAAACATCATAACTTCCTGGAAAACATTCTGGAAGCATCATAAACATCAAAACATCATTTTCGAACCCATCTTTCTTTCCTTTTCATGTCTAAATCATTTCAAACATGAAATTTTAAACATTTCTAAACATACAGGCAAACAGATCCATAAGAACAACAATATAAGCTTTAAATGGTGTAGAAAAGGATCAGCTTTTACTTGCCTTAAACAAAGCTTTGCGACAACAGCTAATTCCTGCAGAAATCCTCCCTTTGAGCAACGCACGAACTCTTCTGGAAATATTTTGAGGAACACTAAGATTTTTTTCTTTGCAAATGATGAAAATCTTACTTTGAAAACAGGTTTTTATATGAAAGGGATTAGTGGCAAGCTACTTGTGAAATCAAGCATGACACACTTCTAAAATTTAGTAAAATTCCCTTCATATCATTTTAATTTGTAAAACACCAAACCTTCTCCTAAAGAAAGCTTTTCACCTCCTTAAAACATTTTCCAATCGATTTAAAATCCAGCTCGTGCATCGCTCATTGGAGTTGCCTGCTGGTACCAGCCGCAGCGCATCTTACCTGCTAACCGCAATAAATCAGCAGATACATAACATTTAAAATTTCCAATTTGGCCCATAAAATCAATAAAATGCATAAATGTGGTCCTATGGATTTTGGGGCGTTACATTTATACACTATTATCTCCTCAGATAGCATAGGATATCCACGCATGAGAGCGAGCGGTGAATCCTCGACAACTAAGCATCGACTCCTACATGCATCGGGACCTCACCCAATCCCGTCGCCTAATGACCCCAAGTTAGTCGGCAAACGCTAACCGCAATAAATCAGCAGATACATAACATTTAAAATTTCCAATTTGGCCCATAAAATCAATAAAATGCATAAATGTGGTCCTATGGATTTTGGGGCGTTACATTTATACACTATTATCTCCTCAGATAGCATAGGATATCCACGCATGAGAGCGAGCGGTGAATCCTCGACAACTAAGCATCGACTCCTACATGCATCGGGACCTCACCCAATCCCGTCGCCTAATGACCCCAAGTTAGTCGGCAAACGGGTCAAAGTGAGGCGCCTATCATGTAGAGCCTCAATGACGTTTCGAGTAGTGAGGACTAATCAGTACAACCAAGACCTCGGACTTATCCACTCGACAAATGGTAACCACTTGGAAAGTCCGAACGAGGGTAGTTCGATAGATCACCAGGTCACTATCCATCTGCATGCTCAGAACATCACAATGTTTCCTACCAATGAAACATGGTACTTCACATCGCAGATGCTAGTCTCAAGCTCGGCTGCCTTATCCTCATTTTGACGGCCCAATCGACTAGGAACGAATTCAGAATACACAGTGACTATCAGATGTGTTTCATGATAGCCATCATATCCACTATCACATCTAACATACACTATGGTGCATTCTAGGTCTTTATCCAACACAATTGTTAACATTATAATCGTAATGAAAATAAAGAATGCCATAAATAAATGCGAATATCATATATAAAGATTGTCATATACAAGAGTCTATAAAACCCACACGCCACAAGTTGGCTAGTTGGGCATCTACTCTAACAGCTGCATCAACACACAGCCCAATCCATTGAGCGAAGCATCCGAACACACGACGTAGCCACCTGAACCAGACGGCAAAGCTAATACAGGCGCTCAAGTCAACTTCTCTTTGAGCAACTGAAAACTGTTCTCACATTGCTCGGTCCAAACAAAACGCTTATCCTTTTGGGTCAATTGTGTCGTCGGCCTAGCTATACTAGAGAAATGCTCTATAAAACGACGGTAATAGCCAGCAAAACCCAAGAAACTACGAACCTCAGACACATTCCTAGGGCGCTCCCAGTTCAAAACAGCATCTACCTTACTGGGATCCACAAAAATGCCATCTGCTGAAATCACATGACCCAGAAACACAACTCTATCCAGAAAACTTGCACTTACAAAACTTGGCATACAGCTGCGAGTCTCGAAGAGTTTGGAGAACAACTCTCAAATGCTCCTTATGCTCCATCAGAGTCTTAGAGTACACCAGAATATCATCGATAAACACTATCACAAACTGATCGATGAACTCTCTAAAGACTCTATTCATAAAGTCCATAAAAACTGCAGGGGCATTCGTCAAACCAAATGGCATAACTAGAAACACTCATAATGCCCGTACCTTGTATGAAAAGCAGTTTTCGAAACATCAGCTTCTCGGATGCGCAACTGATGGTACCTCGAGCGCAGATCGATCTTCGAATACAACGCAGACCCTTGCAACTGGTCAAACAAATCATCGATCCTAGGCAATGGGTACTTATTCTTCACGGTAGCCTTGTTCAACTGTCTAAAGTCGATGCACATCCTCATCGATCCGTCCTTCTTCTTCACAAAAAGAATAGGCGCACCCCACGGCGACATGCTCGGTCTAATAAAACCCTTCTCTAACAGTTCGTCAAGCTGCACATTAAGTTCTTTCAACTCTGCAGGCGCTAAATGATACTGGGCTCTAGAGATCGGAGCTGTACCAGGTATCAGCTCGATGCTGAAATCAATCTCTCTTCTCGGAGGAAATCCAGGAACCTCCTCAAACACATCAGGGAAATCTCGAGCAACGAGTGTCAGGCCTCGTGCTCTAAATAGAGTAAAACATACAAACACATGCGGAAGCTTATCAAAAAGCGGGTAAAATTTTCGCGTTTAGGCCTGACGGTTTAAAACATATAATTTAAAATACAAGAATACTCAAAATACGAACCCGGTTTAAAATCCAACCACAACAGAAAAATTATAGCATAACAACATCCAACGACAACATGTATCAGACTCCAACTACGGGATACAATAACGAAGCGCAGGGCATCCCCCTGGCTAACTGATACATATATATATGCTATACGCAACTGGGACACGCTAACCACCTCCTGGGGCACCACCAGCTGGGTTAAAGCCACGACCAGCTGTAAAACCTGGGTTTCCTGAAAACAACACAAACAAGGAAACAAACCAAGCCCCAGAGGGACATGGGGTCAAACCCCAGTACGGAGAGCAACTAATATAGCAAAAGAATGCATAAGATAAAATGCAGATGCAATGCATGAGACACCGGATAACAACAGAAGGCTCAACCAACAAGGGAGCTAAGGAACTCAAGCACAGCTCCAAGAATCTGCAACAACAGTGGTCACGGGGTGTGTTCACAGTGTGGTAATGAGCCACTCGCCGTGATACAACACCCGAATACCATATGCATCAAACAACTCAACCTGCCGTTGCCTCGCCCATGAACTGTGGTAGTTAACCACTCGGCGCATGGTGGCTAACGATCCCAGCAGGAGATGAGAGTGCGGAATCGCCGCTCGCCCTCGCATCCTGGTAAGAATCAACAACAGCAATACAAGATACAAGGCTGCCAAATACGATACACAGTGGATCTGAAATATGCGTGAACAAATGCGTGTATGCAATTCACATGAAATAGCTAGCATAAACACCAATGCTCAGCAAGCAATACACAGATAGGTTCACCGAAACATCCCAGCAGCCACACATAATATCTCACGCCAATTCCAAGCTACATCAAGCTCAAATCCATACCTTATACTTTTGTGCAACAATTACTACAAAATAGATTCCTCGAAGGAACGTAGCAAATCACGGCCTGCACAAAGTCTGCGAAATACACGGTGCACAGATATCAGGGAAAAATACAACAAATCTCACGGCCAACCACTAAAGGCTCATGGCTGGAATTAACATACAAAATCAACCTTCCTTTCTACCCACAAAATCTAACAGGAAGCTTAAAACAAGGCCTAGAACAAGATTCCAACAACTGAATTCGAAAGCTAACTGCGACCCCACACGCACGGCCAAAATACAGCAGCTTCGAGCTTTCGATCCAGCCAACTATAGCTTCCAAAATGGGTATTAAATGAAAGATCTTTCCAAGAGGAGTCCAACGCTACCTCGAACGTGAAAAATGGTTGCCGGAATCAACTGGGAATCGCCGGATAAAATCTACGGTGAATAGTACCCGAGGGTTTGAGAACAGAGAATGAAGGTCGAGAGAAATTGCTAAGTTTGGGAGCTGGTAAAAATAAAACGAAGCCAACGCTTCCTATAAAAAGGCACGAGAAGTCTGTTTACAAGACCCACCGACAGAAACAGATCTCACAACCAACGCGCGCTAAACACAACCAAGACCCCAAAACGACGTCGCACAAAACCACGGAGAAAGCTGGTCAAAAAGCGCTGAAAGCTGGAAACACGCTACAGGAGAGTTGACCAACTTTGACATCTGTTTTCAATAATCCAACCAGACCTCATCGCTGCGAACAGATCTCTCACTAGTGCTACTCCCAAAAATGACGACGTAGCAACTTATTAAAACGACGGCGTTTAGGAACCAACGCATAAACCCGCAATACACAAAACAGATCTCTCCGCTCACGAGCAGATCTCATGCCAGCGCTATACCAGATCTCTCCCACAAGCGCTAATCAAAACGACACCGTTCTTACTTATCCAAACGACAGCATTTCAAGCCTTAACAAAATACGCTAGAACCAGATCTCTACACATTAGCGCAAAACAGATCTCTCATGAAACAACGGCGTAAGGACCTCGCGCCAACAAAACACGCTGCGAAGGAAAATAACACCAGCGACCAGACTTCTTCAACAGCAAGGCTTACGTCATCAACGCAACGCATACCAGCGAAGCTTACGTCATCAAATCTACTACCAGATTTCACCAAAAACAGATTTCTCGAAAAACCAGATTTCAAAGTCGAAAAACCAAAATTTCCAGAATTGCTCTAAGCATGATTTCCGACCCGAAAAAGCAAACGAAACCTTCAAATAGAACTCCGAAAACCCAGAATTCTCCAAAAACCGATTAATTCAACAATTAATCTTATATTACAATTTCAGGTCTCACTCCCCCACTACAAAGGATTTCGTCCCCGAAATCGAACAACAATCTGGAATACAACTAAACAGCAAGATACACAATAGAACTCTGCCTAACTCAAGCCAAGAGTTCAAGATAACTGAGCAAACAATTAACAACAAATAGGGAAGAAATACAACTAAAAGCTACAAACTACTGGAAAACTTAGCTCAACAGCTACTCAAATAGATGCAGCCACTCGCGCTGCATGTTTTCTTCCAGCTCCCAAGTAGCTTCTTCCCTTCCATGTTTGCTCCACTGCACCATTACCAACGGAATGGTCTTATTCCTCAACCGTTTCTCTTTTCTTCCAAGGATTTGCAAAGGATATTCTTGATAACTTAACGACTGATCTAGCTCAACCTCATCAGTTCCAAGAACATGAGATGGATCTGGCTCATACTTCCTCAACATGGAAACATGAAAGACGTCATGAAGAGAAGACAACTCTGGAGGCAACAACAGTCGATACGCTAAAGGGCCAATCCTCTCAACAATCTCATACGGACCAACATAACGAGGGACTAACTTTCCCTTGCGTCCAAAGCGCATCACACTACGAAATGGAGAAACCTTGAGAAATACACGATCACCAACCTGAAACTCAAGAGGTCGACGCCTCTTATTCGCATAACTGGCTTGGTGATCCTGGGCAGCTTTCATTCGCTGTCGAATAAGATCCACATGATCTTTCATTTGCTGCACAAAGTCAGGGGCAGATAGCTGCTTCTCCCCCACTTCTTCCCAACATACCGGTGATCTGCACTTTCTGCCATACAAAGACTCAAATGGCGCCATGCCAATCGTCACCTGGTAGCTGTTATTGTACGAAAACTCAAACAAAGACAACGCGTCTTGCCAGCTACCTCCGAAATCCAACACAACAGCACGCAACATATCCTCTAACGTCTGTATAATTCGCTCAGATTGGCCATCTGTCTGGGGGTGATACGCGGTGCTCATAGCCAATCTGGTACCAAAATCTGTTTGAAAACTCTTCCAAAACTGGAAGTAAACCTCGGATCTCGGTCGGAAACGATCAAAACGGGCACACCATGCAGTCTAACAATGAAATCAACGTACAACTTCGCCATCTTCTTCAACGAGAAGGTCATCCCATAGGGAATAAAATGTGCAGACTTCGACAGACGGTCTACAACCACCCAAATAGCATCGCATCATCTGCTGGAACGAGGCAGATGCGTCACGAAATCCATAGCAATGTGCTCCCAATTTCATTGGGGCACTTCCAAACTCTGCAACAGACCACCAGGTCTCATCCTTTCGGCCTTTACCATCTGGCAATTCAAACAACGAGCGACAAAACCAGCAACGTCACTCTTCAGGCCAGACCACCAGAAGTGCGGCTTCAAATCATGGTACATCTTCCGTGCACCAGGATGAACACTATGTCTCCTACAGTGCACTTCCCGAAGGATCTCCTCCTTCAAATAAATCAAATTGGGCACAACCAACCTGCCCCGGAAACGCAAACAACCATCGGAAGAGACAGAATAATCCTCAAGCTCGCCAGCCCTGACCTTCAACTTCAACTCGTGGATAGACGGATCGGTCCTTTGAGCTGCTCGAATGGTGGAAACAAATTGTGGCTCCACTTGGAAAGAAAAAACCACCACACAATCCTCAGCCGGGTAAAATCTCCAACCCGAGATACTGCAAACTCTTGTGGTCGGAGTACACCACAAACAGCTTGCTATACAGATAGTGACGCCAGATCTTCAACGCAAAGACCACCGCTGCTAACTCCAAATCATGGACGGGGTAACGAGTCTCATGCGGTTTCAACTGCCGTGAGGCATACGCAATGACTCGACCATTTTGCATCAACACACAACCCAATCCATTGAGCGAAGCGTCAGAACAAACAACAAAACCACCTGAACCGGACGGCAGAGCCAACACAGGCGCAGTAGTCAACTTTTCCTTGAGCAGTTGAAAAGCATTCTCGCACTGCTCAGTCCAAAAAAACCTCTTGTCCTTCTGAGTTAATTGAGTCATCGGCTTTGCTATACTTGAGAATCCCTCAATGAAGCTACGATAATAGCCAGCCAGACCCAAGAAACTACGAATCTCGAAAACCTTCCTAGTACGCTCCCAGTTCAGAACGGCATCAACCTTGCTAGGATCTACAGAAATCCCCTCGGCTGAAATCACATGTCCCAAGAATACGACGTGATCTAACCAGAACTCAAACTTGGAGAACTTTGCATACAACTGTTGGTCTCTCAGCGTCTGAAGGACAATACGCAAATGCTCCTTGTGCTCCAAAGGAGTCTTCGAATAGACTAAGATGTCGTCAATGAACGCGATCACAAACTGATCGATAAACTCACGGAAAACTCGGTTCATCAAATCCATAAAGACTGCAGGCGCGTTGGTCAAACCAAACGGCATCACCAAAAACTCAAAATGTCGGTACCTCGTACAAAACACAGTCTTCGCGACATCTTGTTCTCTCACCCTCAGCTGATGGTGCCCGGAACGAAGTTCAATCTTAGAATACACCACAGAACCTTGCAACTGATCAAACAGATCATCAATTCTCGGCAACGGGTACTTGTTCTTGACAACGGCTTTATTCAACTGGAAAAAATCAATGCACATCCGCATTGAGCCATCCTTCTTCTTCACAAACAAGATGGGCGCTCCCCATGGTGATATACTAGGACGAATAAAACCTTTCTCCAGCAAATCATCTAACTGCACCTTGAATTCTCTCAACTCCGTAGGCGCCAGACGATAAGGAGCACGTGAAATCGGAGCTGTGCCAGGCACCAGCTCTATGCTGAAGTCGATCTCCCGCCTTGGAGGAAAACCAGGAATCTCCTCCGGAAACACATCGGGAAAGTGTCGCACCATGGGAACGTCACTGAGCTGAACACGAGAAGAAGAAGACGCATGGATGGATCATAAAACCAGCATTCCCCAAAGACAACAAGCTAAACATCTCCATCGCTGAAAACAATGGAATCTTCGATCGCGAATCCTGGCCATAGAAGTACCACTTCTCGCCAGACATAGGCCTAAAACGCACAATCCCATGGAAGCAGTCCACGGAAGCCCTATAGTTGGACAACACATCCATCCCAACTATGCAATCGAAATCCCAAAGCATCAAACGGATCAAGTTTGCTAACAGGAAATGTTCACCAAACCGCAAGACGCCATCCAACAAAACTTCCTGGGAGAACAGACTCACACCACCGGGGGTAGAAACATAAACGCCATCGTGAAAAGGAATGGTACACAGACCATGCTCAATAATAAACGAATCAGAAATAAACGAATGCGATGCACCACACGAGCAGGAAAGTCAAAGACAAGACATGTACCTCCAATCACCCGGCTCGGTGTCTCCTCGACCTGCTCCCTCGTAATGGCTTTAACCTGAGCATGCTGGGGTCCTGAGAAAAAAAGGCTGAGACGACTGCCCAAAGCGCGAAGGGCCTGTTAGAGTAGATGCCCAACTAGCCAACTTGTGGCGTGTGGGTTTATAGACTCTTGTATATGACAATCTTTATATATGATATTCGCATTTATCCATATGGCCTTATTTAATTTCATTGTGCGTATAATGATTTACAATTGCGTTGAGTAAAGACCTAGAATACACTAAAGCGTATGTTAGATGTGATAGTGGGTATGACGGCTATCATGAAACACATCTAATAGTCGCTGTGTATTCTGAACATGTTCCTAGTCGATTGGGCCGTCAAAATGAGGATAAGGCCGCCCGAGTCGAGACTAGTATCTGCGATGCGAAGTACCATGTTTCATTGGTAGGGAACATTGTGATGTTCTGAGCATGCAATAGATAGTGACCTGGTGATCTATCGAACTACCCTCCTTCGGACTTTCCAAGTGGTTACCATTTGTCGAGTGGATAAGTCCGAGGTCTTGGTTGTACTGATTAGTCCTCACGAC